>JAPXFQ010002816.1:0-234969 GCA_028564705.1 Apricaphanius iberus | reverse complement strand
GTTTGGTATAATTTGTTGATCATCTAACAATGATCTTTAGAAGATCCCTGAGTTTAAGCAACTGCACCTGCAAAATGTAGTAACATATAACAAAAACATAAATATAATTGTAGCAAAAGTATGACAAAATTATGATAAACAACTTTCATATCAGCTCTATTAAATTAACGCTTCTTTAGCTGTATTTCAAAATGTTCTATGGTTCAACTACCATGAAGACAAAGGGAGTTCCACAGTTGAGGTGCTTATAGTCTTCATTCCTCATTCATAATTTGCAGCAATTGCACCAGCTCAAAGAAAATAATATGTATTTCTTGTTATATAATTTGAGGATTTAAGTTGAAGAGTAAGGTTTTTCAGATCAAAAATACATGAAGGAACTTCTAAGGTGTACACATTTACCACTCCTGACCCAGATAAGACCTACGATGGATGCCCACCTATATTTGTCCATATGGGTTTAATTTGGTTCACCCATGAGGACTCACAATGTGTGCTAAACAATCCTAAGCTAATTTCAAATTTTTGCCCATATTAGCTCAATATACCCCATATGGGGCCCCACTTAGACATGTCTTCATGGTCTGACTTGCATTTGCGCATGTGTGACCCGTATAGGATTTTAATCTATATTCAATTTAAACCTAAACTCTATAAATTCCATGCGTGCTCATTTTTATCAGAGAGGAGACAAGAGTAATTACATTTTCTTTAGAATTTATTACAATTAATCAAATACTGGTTCACAGAGTTGCTTAAAACAAATTAAAAATTTACCTTACAGCGTGGTATAAATTATCCACTCTGGGTCACCCTACCTAGGAATGACAACGTATATAACAGAAACATTAAGTTTTATATTTTAACACAAAGTTAAAGAAACTCCCCCCTAACTTTACATATGGGACATTTTTTTTCTTCGTACGTTTGTTATTTCTTTAATTATTTTGTTTATGTTATTGTCTCACCATCCAAAAAACACCCAAGGATCATCAACATTTTGGAACATATAATGGCTGCCGTCCGCAAAGCCAATTTTTTTTGTATAGTAAGAAAGAAACGGAGAACAGCAAACTCCAGTTACCGCGTAAAGCTTACACCGGATCACGTTCACTGACATGATCCGGTGGACCGGAATCCTGGGCGGTGCTTGAGGATGGTGCCCAAGGAGGTTTCATGGGATGAACGGTGGTAAGAATTTTTTTTTTTACCAGCAGGGGAAACATAGATTATTCCCTGCTTTACCCATGGGCTATGCCCAGTGTTCTCTGTCTCATGTGTCTGACCAGGTCAGTCAAAATTTATTGGCAGTCAGTGGCTAGTCTTAGCTCACTTCTTGTGACAGAGTATGTGCTTGTGCCAAAAAAAGAGACTAGGGTGGAGTTGCTAAGTGACTGGTTTATCGGATCACGTAGTATTAGAACAACGATCCAGACGATGCCACCATCTAAAAAGAGCACTTGTGACTGTACGCCTTTAGCCTCATCGATTCTCGGCCTTTTGGCTAAGATCAAGTGTAGTATCTGTTCTTATCAGATCTGACTTGATTTTTGCCATGAGGACTTGACAGTGACCCTTTACACCACCCTTCTCAGGGTGGTGTAAAGGGTGCTTTTAGTAGCAGCTCTGATTCATCTAGAGGAAAAAATTGCCTTTTTTTTTGACAAAACCTGGGTTTGACTTGTAGTAGCCAAGCTAAGGAACTTTTTTTGTGTGTGAAAAGATCCCTTCTGGGACCTCATAACATTGGCTTTGTCTTTCTCCCCTTCTCTCTCTGTTTAGAAGGACTGTGTGCTGTGGTTTGGTGAGCCCGTGGTTCCTCCATCATGTCGGCTAACTATTCTGGCATGAAGTGGCACCACAGTGTGCGTTTCCGACTTAAAGAAGGAGGAGAAGGACAAGCTGGGATGTCAAGACTGGATTTCTCCAGAAATATGATGCAACATACCCTTAAATTTTCCCCAGGAGAGTTAAACTGCATCCTGACCCTGCCTTTTAATAAAGGCTTTGATGTGAGCTTTTGCTCGAGCACAATACTGAAAGATTTCTGGAACAGGTATGAGAATGAGCGAACCCAATTTGAAGCTTTTGAGGTGGAAAAACTGACTCATAATGTCCTTAAAACGGTGATTGTCAGGATGTTTAATGAAACTGTCAACGCTTCAAACGTTTGTATGTGGTTGGGAAGATACTGCTCTGTAAAAGGCCAGCCTATGAAGGTTAGAGATGCGGACGGCATCTGGAATTGTGCCTGGAGGGTCCCCATTTAACAGTAGGAGACCCTCGGGGTTTCCAGGGCCTGAAGCAGCTCCCCTCAATGATAGTGCTGGGAGAAAACAGAGGCTACATACACTACCAGGGACAGCCAAAACCGTGCAGAAGGTGTGGGGAGCATGGACATTTGGCAGAGGCATGTGAAAAAGTTGTCTGTGGGAAGTCTAGGGTAATAGGACATACCTTTGTAGAGTGCAGGAATGGAAGAAAGTGCTACTTGTGTGGCGAGGCTTTGCCAATTAATTAAGAAGTAAAAAGGCAAAAGGACAAACAGAAAAGATAGAGGTAGCAGGAAAGTAGATTTTGGAGGGAAATTCAAATCTACCGCCAAATCCTGTGATTGGTGGAGAGATCCATGAGGAGGCTGGGAGAGGGGAGCAGCCAGAGGAGTTTAATCAGGCAGGAACACAGGAAGAAGGGGGATATCTAGAGATAGAGTTTGGAGGGATTGAAGACTCAGGGAGTAGGGAGGAACAGGAGGGCGAAGAGTGTGTGGAAGTTACTCCACCGGATATACAGCTTCAGAAGAGGCCAGCATCAGAACTATCTCCAGACACAATCACCATGGTAGAGAAAAGGGGAAGAATGGGAGAGACTACTGACATCTCATCTGAGGAAGAACCCAGGGTCTTTCCTCAAGACTCACCAAATGAAATGTCCTTTTTAAATGTAGTTTTACAGTCGAAACCCCAAGAGCAAATGATGAACAAAGCTCTGAGACAGAGAATGACACCTAGAAAGAGGGAGGGGGAGAGGGGTCCAGACCCCTCACCTTCAATGCAAGGGGTAAAAGAGGAGCTACACTCAAAGGAGATTATAGAAGAACCTCAACCTTAGAAACTCTTAATGGCTGTAAGAAACATCTTAGTCATTATAATGGTCCTGGCCATTTCCACTATTAATGTTAGGGGAGTAAAGACCAAGTTGAGAGCTCAATGCATTTTATCCTTTTTAGAAAAGTTTAACTCAGACTTATTCTTATTGCAGGAATGTTTTCTCCCATACCAAAGGGAGTATAGGCAATGGGAGGACATATGGCCACGTAGGTCGTTCTGGAGTGGATCAAAAGAAAATAAAAATGATCGGGTGGCAGTTTTAATAAAAAACCCACATTTAAGAGTAAAAGAAAGTGTGATAATTAAAAAATTAATGTCCGGGATTTTAAAATGGTGTATTTTTATAAAAACATACACCCAAGGGATGAAGGTTTTACCTGGGAGAGCGATAACTGCATAAAAGCATCAAGGATCGACTACATATTCGGCAGAAATGTCATACCAATTGACGCAACTATAAAACCTACCTTCTTCTCCGACCATGCAATACTGACATGCAAAGTGTCCCTTAGGGAGGAGGAGCAGAGAGGTAGAGGAGTATGCAAACTAAATTGCTCCCTATTCGAGGATCAGGACATAAGTGACAAGTACAGAGAGAGATATAAAGACTGGTGTACTTTGCAAGATCTCTTTGAGACTCGGGCAAACTGGTGGGAGATGGTAAAAGAAAGGACAAAAAACTTCTTTATTTGGGAAGGAAAGAAAAAAAGGGCAGGGAGAACAGACAGATGAAGGGTTTACAAAAAAAGGCTCCAGAGATATTACAATCTGAGATCATGAGATCAACCATAACAAGAAGTAAGGAGAGAGAGCTAGAAGAAGGGAAGAGGTGTACAAGATACTTCTTTAAAAGAATAATGAGTAAAACATCACATGTGGTCGAAATTAAAAGGAGAGATGGACAGGCAGCCAAAAGGCCCAAAGAAATTTTAAAGATGGTAGAAGAGCTCCAAAAGACTTATATACGGTTAAAACAATGAACCCAGAAAGGTTAGAAGAGTTGATGGATGGGTGGGAAAAGGTTTCAGAGGAAAATGAGAGGCTGACAAAAGATTTTACCCTTATTGAGGTAATCCAGGCGCTGAATAGTTTTAAAAATGGGAAAACACCGGGCCAGACGGGCTCCCAAAGGAGTTCTACCAGACCTTTTGGGGCTTGATAGCCCCAGACCTCCTCCAGGTCCTGGGAGAATTTGAACAACTGAAGATCTTGCCTGACAGCTTCAGAACGGGAACGGTGACACTGATGTACAAAAAAGGTGACATAGCAGACCTAAAAAACTGGAGTCCAATAACTTTGCTGAATTGTGATTGCAAACTTTTCAGCAAAATATTGGCCACAAGGATGCCTAAGGTCATGGGCAAGTTAATCCACCCAGACCAAGCCTGTGCAGTCCAAGGGAGGAATATAGCGGACAGCCATGTTCTGAATAGGGACACCATCTGTTATGCGAGAGACAGAAATATGCGGCTCATAGTTGCAAATTTAGACTTTGAAAAGCATTTGATCGGGTCTTGCACCAGTACTTATTCCAAGTACTGCAAAAAGTGGGTTTTCCAGCAAGATTTATTGAATGGGTGGGATTGCTGTATTGAGGGAGTAGGAGCAAATTTCTGGTAAATGGGTGGTTGTCAAAATCAGTAAACTTAGACTGCGGTGTCCGTCAGGGATGTCCACTATCCGCCTCCCTTTATGTATTAGCAGTGGAGCCATTAGCCCGGATGTTGAGAAAGGACCCATGGATCAGGGGTGTTAATATCCTGGGAGCACAAGGGCAAATAGCTAAATGCATTCTCTATATGGAGGACATTAACATCCTGTGTACCGACATACTGTCAGTTAACCCTCTATGCGCCAAAGTCGCAGTATTGCAACAAGCAACATTGCTGACTTTAACGAGCCACAGCTGTAGATAGGGCCACTAATTTAATTACTGCTTTACACCAGGAGATGGCGGACATGTGTACCTTTAATCTTGGACACTTTTTTGGGTGTGTTACCATGGAAACATTTGGAGTAAATCGGCCTTTACGTCAGCGCCGCGAGCGGGGGACGCGAGATGCAGCTACCGCGGTCACAGTATAGAGAAAGCGACTTTTAGAAAGATAAAACTTATGAGGCCGAGATGTTGGAGTTCCCCGACGTGAAGTATTGGCTTATTCAGATTCTGAAGATTAATATTTACCTCTGACCTGTTCAGTTGCCCCGGGAGAAAGTGAAACTAAAATGTCCTTCTGCAACAGCCAGTCCCGTTTCGCCATGATGCTCCAAAAGCAGCACATTCCAGCTCTGCATCACGTTCTCCCGGTGAGAGAAAGGTATGTGTTCGGGTAGCAAGGTGGTCATCATAACGCTAATTGTCACCGAGGTGGGAGGGCTGTAAAAATCAGTGGAAATAATAGCAGATGCGATCGAAAACAGGCGAGAAAAAAGACCGCTTATAAGCAAGTAAACAGCAGTAAAGTTCTCTGTCTCGCTGCAAGTGAGGATGATTTTGGCGAGGTTTGGTTGACAGATGAGTAGAATCACCAGTGGATCAGATAATTTGATGAGCCTGTTAGTTATTTTTGGGACGGATCTGTAAAATTCAGTGGCCAATATTTTCTTTCTGTTACATATATAGAAAAATCTAAATAAAATTTTTTAATTATTGATGAAAAAAAGTTTTAAACAATGTAAAAAAGCAAAAAATTGTAAAAGTCATGCAATCCAATACAATATTGAGTATTGATTCAATAAAACACCCATGGTGCAACGCGGAGACATTTACAACAGTGTACTGTCACCGAGCTTTAACATTATGCTTGAAATATTTTATTACAGATAAAAAGGTGATCTTATTGATAAATTAAACAGCTATATTGCTAGAATATGATCATAGTAGTTAAATACAGGTAAAAAATCTACCATTGTAGCGTCAAGTTAAATTATAATCTCCATTGCTTAGTGGAAGCAAGCTACCCATTAACTACGTCACTACTTAGCGACTAACATTACAAACTAGATATAATTCAGACTGGATCAAATCAAAGAAACCCGTTTATATCAAATAAATGCTGTAGTTGATATTTAAAAAGTGTCCACCTTGGCTATTCTGAGGTGATATGGGAGGCGATCCGGCATTAGCTAGCGGCAGCTAACTCTACGGACAGATAACGTTATGCTCTTCTTCCAGACAAAATAATCGGTTGCTCTATACTTACAACATAAGATATTTGTTTGTTTGATATTTTTGTTTGAATGTGTACGTAACTCTGTCAGTAATGATGACCAGTCTTTGGCCCAATAGAACCAACTAACCCCAACCATAAATCACTTTATACAAACACAACAGAAAACAGAAAAATCTTCCGAAAATAGAAGGAAAAAAAAGTTGAGGGTTGCTAAACAAGCCAGTCCAAATCCCGACCCACCCCAGAAAAGGAATCCTTCTTTATACAGTATTCAAAGCGAACTTCCTCATTTACTGTAATGTCTCTGGAGGCAAAAAACACTATCACATCAGTCTCTCCTTCCTCCGATGACAGTGTGAACAGCTTTGGCCTCAAATTTGCCTTTTTTTGTGTGAGTGATTTATTAGTCACCCATAAGTCTGAATTTCTGGGTGGCATTCACACCTCTCCTCGTGTGTATCAATGCACATGGATTGTCCATTTTTTGTGTAAAAGAACATGTATCCAGTACGTTCAGATGATGTCTTTGAGTGTATTTCCTGTCCCTCTTTTCCACTTACCAGCTTCCCGTGGTAATCGCAGACGATTTCCCCTTCTTTAAAATCCCTTGTGGTCACAACCCCCCTCCCTTTGTCCCCCAAGTTCCGCACAAGCAGGCCACTCCACTTTTGGTTCCGGATGTACTTTGGAACCTTTGCCGAGTTCAAAGCGTCATCTAGTGACCCAGTCGGCGTCCAGATGTTGACACTGGATGCGATGTCTGGAAGATTCTTTTTCCATCCCCTCGATATTCATCCAACTCTCGACACGATGTTCTGATGGTTTCCGTCGACTAAAATGTTCTGCAATAGAAGATGAATGTGATTTAAAATGTATACAGTGAATTGAGCAGTGTGATGTTTAGAATAACTCAAGAAGCAACACTGATACTTTCTCTGACCTTGTTTTTTGCACATGAAAAGCTTCAAAGACTTTTGACCAGATAAACTTTTTAAAATGTTCCCCCATTTTGAACCTGGTTTGTTAAAAAATATACCTTGGTAATACCATCTTAAACAAGAAATGAGGCCAAAAAAATGTTTCTGAAAAACTTTAATAAAATATTTATTTAGAAACAATACAACATTTTGGCCAGCTTCAACCTCATCTTCATCCTCCTTTTCTTCTTCCTGACCACCTCCATCATCTCCTCCTCCAGCGAGGACGTCCCGGTCTCTTGGTAGGGGTTCTGGATGTCCTCGTCACTGGAGGAGGAAGTGGTGTCACGTCGGCCTGCAGACCTGGCTGGTGTGGTGGAGCCTGATGGTCCCGGCGCCTCCCTGACAGCTGTGGCCTCTTCAAACTGCCACCTCAGCTCTGCAGATTCAGAGGACTTCAGGGCCTGGACATAAAACTTATCTGCGGTCTTGGTGTCGTGGCGCATGACTGCAGATAGTTTCCTCCTGACCTCCTCACTGTGGAACGCCTTGGCCTGAGGAAGAAGGGAATAGATGGAGAAGAGACTGGAAGTCAATATGAGCGAGTTTACAGATCAGTTTATGTCAAAGTTCAACTCACGTGTGTGGCCACAGCGCTCCTGATGTCAACAAAGGTGGGCTTTCTGGGCAGGCCCATCTCTGTCCATGCGAGCTGCAGGTATTTTACTAGGTTTTTCACATAGCCTTCATTGCTGCATAAGAAGACCAGGTTGGTTCTCGGCCTGAGTCGTTCCCGGAGCTCCAGCCATTTCTCCAGCCATTGGAACTCTGAGGGGTGCAGAATAATTTGGGCTGAGCCAAAGGCCTTGTTCGTCTTGTGGTCGGCCACCTGCAAGAGAGAGTATAACATGCCTCCAACTTCAGCTCAGAAAGAAGAGAACAAAAATTCAGTCTATTTGGGGACATTTACACACATTGATCATAAAGCCTGGGCACTGAGGAGTGTGGTTGGCTTTAGCTTCCTCCACCTCCTCCACAGTCATGTTGTTAAGAACACCAGTCCTGTGCCCATATATGGAGGAGATGAAGACACTCAGATAGCTGTAAAAGCGATACCTGAGCTGCAGGCTGTTGTCGCCCTCCATCTCAGCTACAGAGATTTAAAAGGAGAATTAAAACACAATACACACACACAAAAAAAACTTTCCCATCCATTCATTTGTGTCTTGGACTTAATTTCCCTCTGGGATCATTAAAGTATTTTGAATTTGAATTCTTACCCAGCAGCTCAGGTATCTTCTGGGCTGCCATCTCCCTGCATTTGGCCAGCAGATTAGGGGAGATGGCCCGCAGCTCCTTGGCAGACTTCACCTTTATCTGGTGAACAGAGACATGGCGCTGGAGCTGGGTGATCCCTTTCTGGACTACACGGATGGATGAGATCAGTCTTTGACAGGCGAGACAGCTGTGGAGGGGTCTCGCTGAAGTACACAAGGAACGAATACACATTTCTCAGGTAGAACATGACTGTGGTGTACTTCTTCCCCATCTTCAACAGGTTTCTGGTCCAGCTAGAAAATAAATTTTAAAAAAGCAACAAAAAAAAAGAAAGGGATATCAGATGTGCTCAATACATAACTAATGAGAAATCAACCAGCTGCGTACCTATGTATTCTCTCCGTGTAGCCCAGGAACAGCCAGCTCCAGCGCTGATTCGAGCCCAAGGACATGTATGAGAGGAAACCTTTTATCCTCGAAATCCGGGACACTGCATTTTCAATTTGTTTTTTGGAGGGGCACCCCCCCTCCAAAAAACGCATGTACTCTTGGAGGTACTTTACTGTAAAGAAAAAGTGTTATTAAACTTCAAAAGTGTAGAGTTATTTCAGAACAAACTTCTTAATTTCACAGCTCCATCACAACTTACAAATGTTCTCAGGTAGGAAGACACCTTTGGCCTGCAGCAGGGACGGCTCCACTGGAGCTTCCTGGTTAGCGTCCCCAAACAGAGGTGTGAAAGCCCCAGTAGGCAGTGCAGGAGGAGGAAGAGTGGATTGACTTCGAGGGGTCAGCTGTGGTGGAGATGAACACCCTGATGATGGCAAAGAAGGCCAAAAAGGGTGGGATGAAAGAGATGGAGGACTTGCAGGCTGGGCTGATGAAGGGGGCAACTCCTGGTCAGAAACCTGGGCAGATGCTACTTCCATCTGTGAAATGGATCAGCCAGGATCACCCTCACCCCCAGAACTAATTTGTGCCTGTAGAACAGAAGAACAGAACAATTCTTTATTGTCCCTTAAGGAGAAATTCAGTCATAGAAGCAGCAAAGTGGCAGGGAATAGAAACATTTAGATTCAGAAGTATAGAAAAAAGTAAATGAATGTTATTAATAAAAATGGTAAAAACATTATTATCACATAATAAATTGAAAGAATGCAATAAAAAAAATTATATATATAAATAAAACTGTGTTCTACCCACCTTGCCGTGCTCCCTTGCAAGGCGGTTGTACCGCTTGGCAACAGACCCAAACCTGGCCCGCACCTTCCCCAGTTCAGTGTTCAACTGGCGGACCTCCCATTCCAATCTGCAGATCTTGCAGTGCGCCTGTTGGCAACCGTCGCAGTCAAAGTGCGGATCAGGATCTGGGAGCCCCACGTCGGCCCCCTCTTCAGCCTCCACCTGGACGTCCAGGAAAGAGGCCATGGGCGTTTCTGGGTTGCTTCTCCTTAATCGCTGCAGCAGAACCAGCGCTGTGCGCTCTTTCAGCTTGGACAGCTCCATCTTCCTTTCACCCGGACTCTTCTCCAGGTGCTGGTACAAAATATGATGGTCACACCTAGCACCGTTGTAGGAGCAACCGGGGATCGGGCACGGCTCCTTTCTGACATTCGTGTGGCCGGTAGCAAGCCTAATAAGGATCTGACGCTCCTCCATATTTTTCAACCGGTGTCCCCGCCGGAGGTGTTGCAAGATCGCAGCGTAAGACTTGCAGCATAACGGGCAGAAAGAGCTCAGACGGGGAAGCGTCATCCTGTCCTGTTAAGACAGAAGCACAGTTGGGGGTGATAGGAAAAAACGAGAATTAACCTTTGACATTTATACAATGCACACATTTTCCATAGGAACCCAAAAAATAAAAAATAAAAATAATTAAAGCACCTCACATCAGAGGGAAAAATAATCTCTTGCAGCTTTAACGAGAGAAAGGTTGATTAAAGAAAGAAATACATTCCAGCAGAAATACAGAATAAAAAATAAATGAATTTGTACTTACGATTTCTTTCGTGTGCTGGACCAACTAAAAAAGTTGTGAGACGGGCGTTGGGTCTCTGGAGCAGTTCGATCATTCTAAAAATGAGGAGGAAAATTCAGCACCCCATTTATACTCTGTCCCAGCGCAGGTGTCTCCTTGTCTGGCACCGCGAATACTCCATCAAAGTTCCCTTGCTTTCAAAACAGAAAACCTGCAGCTGCGCGGTTACAGAACAAACCATCGGAGTCCGGACAAAATTCAACATGAAACCCACAGACCGGCTTCCAGCTGAAAAAACGCTATCACAAGTTGTCGGCCTCTTTAATAGATAACAGAAAAATCATAAAATAGGTGAATGAATATGAATCCATCACGCTAAACTTAAGGGGAAAGGTGGAAGCAGCAGAGAGAAGCCCAGTGTTTATGTTAGCTGTCAGTGGCGATCTCTCATAAAAGCACCCTGATTGCGGGATTATTGCTTAATAAAGTCATGATTTAGGTGGACACACCTGACTGAAGCTGTGCTCCGTCTGGAAGAGACCGTTAATAAGCCTCTACAATATATTTATGTCTGTCTCTGTGTTTCGAGAAGCTGCACCGGCTCAGCTGATACTGTTTACATGATGTCACATTAGTTTCCTGACACCAGAAAGACCCTTGTTATTACCCAGCATGCTAGGGATCTTCAAGGCCATCACCTCCCTGCATCTGGCTAGCAGATCAGCAAAGATGGCCTGAAGCTCTTTGTTCACCAGGTAAAGATGAAATCAGCCAGAGAACTTAGGCTTTGACAGGCGGCAGGGCTGTGGAGGCGAGTCCCTAAAGTACTGGATGAATGACTGCCATATACTTCTTCACAATCAGCAGGTGTGTGGTCCAGCAGGACAAAAGAAATAGATGTGGTCATTTTATTCATAACTATTTCAAATCAAAGAGCTGCTTATAGGGTTAATGCATTTCCTAAATAATGCATCATGTCACAAGATCAGGCATTTTTTTCTGCTGCTCCTCATGCATTCTGCTTTTCAGCTCCGAGGATTGCTCGCCTCGCCATGGCGGTTAACCTGCGCAGACATGGTGTGCAGATCAGCTCTTTGCTATTGTTAGATATGTCATAAAAGCATTCTGATCAGCATGCAGACATAACTGCATCAGAGGCGTGGCTATGGGTGGACCTGGGGTGGAGGTATAGGCCCACCCACTTTGGACCAGCCCCCACCCAACTAAATGACTTTTAAAAAATTCTAACAAATTATATCTATCATTTTATTTTGATTTCTGAGAAGTATCATATATAGATATACACTACCGTTCAAAAGTTTGGGGTCACATTGAAATGTCCTTACTTTTGAAGGAAAAGCACTGTACTTTTCAATGAAGATAACTTTAAACTAGTCTTAACTTTAAAGAAACACACGCTATACATTGCTAATGTGGTAAATGACTATTCTAGCTGCAAATGTCTGGGTTTTGGTGCAATATCTACATAGGTGTATAGAGGCCCATTTCCAGCAACTATCACTCCAGTGTTCTAATGGTACAATGTGTTTGCTCATTGGCTCAGAAGGCTAATTGATGATTAGAAAACCCTTGTGCAATCAATGTTCACTACATTGCTGAAAACAGTTTAGCTCGTACAGAAGCTAACAAAACGACCTTCCTTTGAGCAGAATGAGTTTCTGGAGCATCACATTTGTGGGGTCAATTAAACGCTCAAAATGGCCAGAAAAAGAGAACTTTCATCTGAAACTCGACAGTCTATTCTTGTTCTTAGAAATGAAGGCTATTCCATGCGAGAAATTGCTAAGAAATTGAAGATTTCCTACAACGTTGTGTACTACTCCCTTCAGAGAACAGCACAAACAGGCTCTAACCAGAGTAGAAAAAGAAGTGGGAGGCCGCGTTGCACAACTGAGCAAGAAGATAAGTACATTAGAGTCTCTAGTTTGAGAAACAGACGCCTCACAGGTCCCCAACTGGCATCTTCATGAAATAGTACCCGCAAAACACCAGTGTCAACATCTACAGTGAAGAGGCGGCTGCGGGATTCTGGGCTTCAGGGCAGAGTGGCAAAGAAAAAGCCATATCTGAGACTGGCCAATAAAAGAAAAAGATTAAGATGGGCAAAAGAACACAGACATTGGACAGAGGAAGACTGGAAAAAAGTGCTGTGAACGGATGAATCCAAGTTTGAGGTGTTTGGATCACAAAGAAGAACGTTTGTGAGACGCAGAACAACTGAAAAGATGCTGGAAGAATGCCTGACGCCATCTGTTAAGCATGGTGGAGGTAATGTGATGGTCTGGGGTTGCTTTGGTGCTGGTAAGGTGGGAGATTTGAACAGGGTAAAAGGGATTCTGAATAAGGAAGGCTATCACTCCATTTTGCAACGCCATGCCATACCCAGTGGACAGCGCTTGATTGGAGCCAATTTCATCCTACAACAGGACAATGACCCAAAACACACCACGAAATTGTGCAAGAACTATTTAGAGAAGAAGCAGGCAGCTGGTATTCTATCGGTAATGGAGTGGCCAGCGCAGTCACCAGATTTGAACAACCTTGAAGCTATTTGTGGGAGCAGCTTTGACCGTATGGTCCAAAGAAGTGCCCATCCCAATTAGAGACAGAATTGTGGGAGCTGCTTCTAGAAGCGTTTAAGCGTGGGGTGCAATTCCTCCAGATTACCTCAACAAATTACCAGCTAGAAAATGCCAAGGTGCTGCAAATGCGGTAATTAGGCTTGCAAATGGAGGATGTCTTTGATGAAAGCAAAGTTGATGTAAAAACAATCATTATTCAAATTTCTAAAAATCAATATTTCTAACCTTGTCAATGTCTTGACTCTATTTTTTATTCATTTCACAACGTATGGTGGTGAATAAGTGTGACTTTTCATGGAAAACACAAAATTGTTTGGGTGACCCCAAACTTTTGAACGGTAGTGTACAGTATATGCTTTGTGCAACCAGGTCTAAGAAAGTACATTTTTATCCAACACTTTTATCGAAAAGATTAAACTCCTTGGCTCAATGTTCTAGACTAATTAATTAAAATAAAGTTCCATGTATTAAAAAGAATTGAATTTCACAATAAATAAAGCAAATTAAACACACACAAAAAATCGATTAATGTAGGTAATTTTCTATAAACACCTTGCTACTACATTTCCATTCAGGGTGAGCTGCCCTAATATTAGCCCTTAACGGAATCCAAACAATATTTAAAGCAGTGGATATCTGACAGTGGTTATGTTTATACTTTACAGAAATGTGCAATCAACACATGACTACAATGTGTTGAGTTAGTGCAACATATTCTTATTTTTGAGTAAATTTAACTCAAACTTATAGATTGATCTGATTAAGAAAAGCTGACAAGTTGACAGAAGAGTATTTCACTGATGGTATTTCATTAGATAAACATTGAAATCTTATGTAGATAGCACAGGGGTAGTCTATGTCTGCCTCTGATCTGATGAGACATAGGGAAACCAGAACATTGATTGTGAGCGAAGACCAGTAAAGCTAAACCACCACTAAAACTAACTATTGTGTATGTCAGAGAGCTGATATGAGCTACCTTTGTTGGGTTACAGCTTTAATATGCTTTATTTAACCTCAATACTTTATTTTGAGCAGTTTGGCTGTAATTAGGGTTCTCACCTGTTCAACCAATCATCTTAGCCTTCCTCCTGCTGCAACTCAGTTGTCTCTGCCTGAGGAAAGAAAAAGTGCATTAGAAGCATACAATGAGGAAATAGAAAGAGAAGGCTGTAATAAATTATTAGAAAGTTGAAGTCTTTCTGGAAATTTTAAGGCCAAGTAACCTGGATTTGAAGCGGTTTAACTTTATTTTACAGTCACGTGTAATGCTGCATTTTTAATCTTGAAAATCCCAGCGTTTTGTCCCAAATAGACAGTTTAATTAAGGCTCATTAGAAAGATGAGTTCTTGCTGGACTCAACTGCTCCATCCCCGATAGAGGTGCAGAAGTACCACCACGTTGGACGGATGAAGGGACAGGGGTGAACTGTGGTGGAGTATGACAGCCGGGAGCAAAAGAGAAAACTGTAAAGAAGAGAAAAGTAGCAGAGTAAAGAAAAGTGGTCAGTCTGTCCTCCAGCAGTCTAAGCCTACAGGAGCATAACTACAGAGATAACTTTGGATAAACTAATCATTCTAACCATGAGCTTTATCAAAAAAGGTTTTAAGCTGGTCGTAAAAGTAAACAGTGTCTGCTTTACAGACTCAAACTGAGAGCTGGTTCCACAGGAGAGGAGCCTGATAACTTAAAGATCTGCTTGCTAAAGCAGGGGAATTGTGAGCTCTAATATACAGAACTCTTGCTGTAGTATTTTGGATCTCAAACTTTTAGACTGAGCCTTACTATTGGAGATCTTTCTCCACTTCTGTAGTGGTAGCTGGGAGAGAGCCAATTATCGAATATCCCAGGGTGCTTAGCAGCATGTTTTTGAACTCTGGTTAGAAAAAGCTGCCAACTGAGCAGAAGAGTATTTCACCGATTGTAGTTCATTAGATAAACATTGAAGCTTTATATAGATAGCACAGGGGTAGTCTATGTCTTCCTCTGATCTGATGAGACGGGGAAAACTGAACATTGTGTCAATTGTGAGCAAAGCTAAACCACCACCAAGAAAAAATAAAAATTAGTTTATGTTAGAGGGCCGATATGAGCTACCTGTGTTAGGCTACAGCTTTAATATGTTTTATTTTGCCTGAATGCTTTGTATTAAGCAGGTTCTGATGCAGCGACACTAATGTTTAAGCAACTGTGGAAATTATTTATTTGGTCCACCCGTTTCTTGCTGGGCCAACTAAAAAACACAACAACTGTTTACATGATTTCACTTTAGTTTTCTGACACCAGAAAGAGCCTCGTTACCCATTGGTGTTGGGAAGATATTCTCAAATTGAGATACCATAGACTGATTTCTTTGATCTTAAAAAAACAAAAACAAAGGAAGCTTCTAAATGTTTGGAAAAAAAAAACTTTTAAGTTGTTAACTCATTTGGTAACAGTCTTTTTTATTCATTAAAAGATCTACCTGCTTAATACCATCTTAAAGAAATAAGCATGAAAATGTCAAAATGACCAGTTGAATAATTTATGTATTTAAGCACACAATTTCCAAAAACAGCTTTTGGCTGATCTCTAGTCCTCAGCAGCTTAAGGATCTTGCCTTGCGCTGCGCAGTTGAGGCTTAAGGGGGTTGATGCTGACCACTACCTTCTGCGCCAGTTGTTGCTTAGGTGTCTGAGGATCAAAGAGACAGAAATTATGAGTGTGGGTGTTAAAATTAGTCCACAAAGAATGTAATAGAAATACCTACAGATATCTTCTTTTGTGGGGTCTCCTCCAGAGCAGGATCAGTTGGCTGTGCATGAGAAGAGAAGACACAGTGCACTAGAAGTATACCATGATGTAGAAAGCACAGCGTGCAATAAAGGCACTCACCTGTTGAGGCTGGGGGCCCTCATTCTGATAGTCATCACCCTCCTCGTGCTGCTCTTCTTCAGACAAAGATGAGTCTGACTCCATGTCAGTCCTTTGCCTCTTTGCTCTCAGCCAGCTCATCTTCATCCTCTTTCTGGCCACCTCCATCATCTCCTCCTCCAGCGAGGACGTCCCGGTCTACCCAGTGTACCTTCCTTAGGTAGAACATGACAGTTGTACTTTTCTTCCCCATCCTCTGCAGGTGTTTGATCCAGCTGAAAGAAAAAAAAAAAAAAAAGGGAGATTAGATGTGGTGATTATCTTCATAAGGATTGAAACTAAAACAGCTGCCTACCCATGTATTCTATCTGTTGAGTCCAGGAACAACCAGTTCCAGCGCTCACTTGAGCCCAGGGACATGTTAGCCAAGAAGGCTTTTACCGTGGAGATGCAGGACACTGCGTTGTCAACTTGTTTTTTGGAGGGGCAGCTCCCCTCCGAACAATGCCTGTATTCCTGGAGGTAAGAGTCTGTAAAACATTTTTTGTATTAGACTTCAGAAGTATCAAGTCATTTCAGAGCAAACTTCTAATTTCCACATTGCCATAATTACTTACCAATGCTTATAGGCAAAGCAATATTTCTGCAGGGCAGCATCGATGGCTGATCTGGAGCCTCCGGCCCGGCTGGCTGCGCTGGAGGAGACCCGGCTGGCTGCTCAGAAGTCTGGCCCTCTTGTGGGGTTGAGTGGCCTTCATTCTCTCCCTCATAAGGCAGTTCTGCCTGTAAAGCCAGGACAGTACACAATCAATTAGAACTTCAATTATAGCTGCTAAACATATTTTTTTTTAATTAAAAATAAATTTCACACAAAAATAAAAAAAATTACTGTGTTTAACTCACAACGCCTTACTTGGTTAACATGCGGTTGTACCGCTTTGTGAGGCCCCCAAAGCTGGCCCGCAACTTCCCCAGTTCAGATCGCAGCATGCGGTTCTCCTGTTGCAACTGGTTGATCTTCTGGTGCGCCTGTTGGCAACCAGGGCAGTCCAACTGGGGCTCAGGATCAGGGAGCCCCACATCCACCCCCTCTTCAGCCTCTGGCCGGACATCCAAGAAGTATGCCATGCAAGGAACGGGATGGTTTCTCCTCAGGCTTCTTAGCAGGTCCAGCCCCATGCGCTCTTTGAGCATGGCCAGCTCGGTCTTCCTCTGGTCTAAGGTCATCTCTGAATGCTGAGTTAAAATGTAGCGGTCGCATCTCCCACATTTGTAGGTGCACCCTACGATGGGACACGGCTATTCCCTTACATTTATGTGGCCACTACTCAGCTTTAGCAGGATGGAGCGCTCATGCACATTTTTTATCTTGTGTCCCCGGTGGAGGTGCTGCGAGAGTGCAGCATAACCTTTACCGCAGATCGGGCACAGATAGCTCTTCCTAGGCATAGTCATCCTGGCCTGTTAAGATAGAAGCACAATTGAAGAAAAAAAAAATTGTCTGGGATTTCTTCAAGTCACATTTCCATTGAAAATATTTAAATTAAAGCGCCTCAAACCAGAGGCAAAACAATATTCTCCTGTCGGTTTAACGATAGAATAGTTTGTTTAAAAATAAAGTTTACTCCAGCTGAAAAACAGAATAAAAATAAACCTTTGCTACTGTTCTTTGTGCAATGAGATTAAAAATTGCTTTCAAATTGTTGCAGCTTGCTCAAACATAAAATCCCCAGCCTACACATATAAAATATTAATAAATGAACATGTACTTACCATCTCTTTCGGGTGATCTTGAAAATCCTGAAGATTGAAACCGCTGAAACTGTCGGTTTAATAGTACTATGCGAGTGAATGCTAAGATTAACTAGACAATTTCAGGAAATTTAGAGAAGGGACTGCAACGGTGTGCGTAGTAATTACCCTCCCCACTAAGAGCTAATGCTAGTATGCTAAAGCTAGCTAACATGTTGGCATTACAATAAACGTGATCAGGACCAAAATATAGTCCAAAAGCTAGAATTACCTGAAATGCTAACAAGAGCTAGCATGCTAATGCCAACTAACATGCTAATGCTAGCTAACATGTTGGCAATACTATAAACCCATTCAGTAAAAAAATAAAGTCAAAAAGCTAAAATTAGCTAAAATGCTAACAACAGCTAGCATGCTAATGCTAATTAGCATGTTAATGCTAGCTAACATGTTGGCATTACTATTGACTTGATCAGGACCAAAATATGGTTGAAACGCTGAAATTAGCTAAAATGCTAACAACAGCTAGCATGCTAATGCTAACTAGCATGCTAATGCTAGCTGACATGTTGGCATTACTATAAACCCATTCACTACCAAAATATAGTCAAAAAGCTAAAATTAGCTAAAATGCTAACAACAGCTATTATGCTAATGCTAACTAGCATGCCAATGCTAGCTAACCTGTTGGCATTACTATAATCCCATTCAGTACAAAAATATAGTCAAAAAGCTAAAATTAGCTAAAATGCTAACAACAGCTAGCATGCTAATGCTAACTAGCATGCCAATGCTAGCTAACCTGTTGGCATTACTATTAATAGGATTAGTATGATAATATACTGAAAAAGCTGAAATTAACTAAAATGCATACAAGTGCCATGTAGTACTGTGTATAACAATAGGGATTTTGGTTCCAGCTTTCAACCAAGAAAAAAAAAATTGCTCCTCCTGAGTTTCGAACCCATTACCTCTTGCATGCTAGACCTGTTCCTTATCCATTACATCACCACATCAGTACATACAACATTGAGTTTGAGGCAATATCATCTGTTGTCTCGTCTCCCAGTTCAGCTTTTGACAAAGAAAAAACATTTGCTGCTTCTGAGATTCGAACCCATTACCTTTGGCATGCCAACCCTGTTCTTTATCCATTACACCACCACATCCATACATACTACATTGAGTTTTAGGCCATATGATCTGTTGTCTCGTCTTCAAGTTCAGAGTGTTAAACAGCTGCGAACGAACCGTTCCCATTCGAAAACTGTAGCAGCTATCGGGAAACTTCTTGGAGTATTAGCGAGATTTATCCTTTGTGTTCAATTATTTCAAAGCACAACTCTCTATCTTATTCACAGATGAAAGGGTAGAGGCAGACAGGGGGACTGAGAAAGACGGAAAGACAGAGACATGGTAAGAAAGACAAAGACAGATGGACTGACACATGGACTTGTTTGTAGTTCATCTCTCTATAGTACTGCATAGAATTAACTGTGTGTAAGTGGGATATAATAGGCCTTCAATGTATATAGACTGTGGGATGAACTTTAGTGAACTCTGATCAAAGATGCTCCGTTTCCCCAGCAACAAGTGTGAGTGAAAACTGCAGCAGGTGCAGACACTTTAGATGATTAACAGCTTCAATTTCAAGTAAATCCTCCAAAAAGTGCTCCGAACAAATCGTTCCCATTCGAAAACCGTACAAGGTACCAGAAAAATTCTTGAAGTGTGAGCGAGATTTATAATTTTTCTTCGTTCATGCCAAAGCAGAAGTCTCTACCTTATTCACAGTCCGAGAGGTAACGATAGAAAAATGACTAAGGACATCTCTCTGTCACACAAAATCCTGAGAAGCCACAATGATAATGTATAGGAGAAAAGTCCTAAAACTGGGTTCCACTTTGAGCGATCTAGAGCTCGCTGAGAGAAAACCGTGCGACATATGGAAATTTTGAAATGATCCTGAGAATCACAAAGGGCGGCTCTATTTCATGACCGAAAATCATTTCACTAGTGCGAAATATGTGACCGTGACGTCGAGTTAAATTTTTATGAGGACCTTCCAAAAGTTCATCACTCCACACTCTGCTTAACGAGCTGCTCCACTCTAAAAATCTTCTTTTGGGCAAATTTTGCGGTCTTCAATGCTGAACACAGCACGGGCGTGGCTACAATCTGAATTTTTAATGGATTTTTTAGGTTATTGTATGGTGACACAGTAAATGCTCAAAATTAGTCGATTTTCATGATTTTTTAATCATTTTTCCATTCATTTCCTATGGGGCTTTTTGGGCGTGGTTTTTCGCTAATTACGTCGCCATGGTAACTCCAATCGCCAATAAAAGTAATAGATGGCGCGATCGAGCCGGTCGATTTGATGTATACATTGTGGGGGTGCACGCTACGGTACGACCCGCATTAACGGTGGCGGAAGAATAATAAATAAGAGTCCAGTTTAGAAGTGAATAGTAATAAGGGACTGCCCATGCAATTGCATGGAGGCAGTGCACTACATTGCTTTGCAATGGATTTGCACTGCCTCCATGCATTGCATTGGTGCAGTCCCTTAATAAGTAAATCCAGGGCCCTTTTAAAGGACCGAAAACAGGTGGAACACATTATGGCATCAGCAAGACCGCCTCTTTCGGAAGTAAGGGAAATCCTTTAATTCATAACACACAGCTACGGGCTGTGGTGGTCACTATAGCAACGCTAAGACGCTCGCTCAAAGTTGGACATAATACAGAGAAAGAACGCCTAAACAATGTTTTATTACCATTAAGTCGAGGTGCCTGGATTTGAATCCATCATTCTGCACTTAAGGAGAGACGAGGAATAACATAAATGAAGCAACGGAGCGCAGAAACTTCTGCCTTTAGCTTGGAGCGCTAAGCTGTCAGTGGCCGTCAGGAAGTGACATCATGTAAACATCCGCTGCAGCTCTGCAGGGGCAGAGACGGAGCTAAGTCCGGAGAGGCTGGATAATGTGGAGGAGAAACAGGTTTACCTTTTAGTTAATATGGAGACAAATGGGTGAAATTTAATTCTTATTATGATATTGTTATTCTCAAGTAATTGACTGACAGACCATCTATTTTTATGTTTTTTATGTTAACAAAGGGGCAGGTAATATAAATTGTAAAAATGTATCTTCTTCCTGCTCCTTTTCAATCGTGGTGTATTAAGAAATGCTTGTTTTTTTTCTTTTCAAGATGAATTGTCTTGTTAAGACAATGCATAACCATGTGCGAAATGAATAAAGAAATAAAATAATTGAAATAGCGACAGCCATTTAGCTGAGCCATTCGCTATAGCAACGCTGATACCTCACCCAATGTTTGGAATAAAACACTAAGATTGCTAAAATAACGCTTAAACAATGTTTTATTACAATTAAATAGAGGTGAGCGAATGTGATATTCACTGAATTCCTACTTCATCCTCCTCATCCGCTGACTCCTGATCTGTAATAAAAACACTCTAATTGCTGCATCAATGCTTAGTCTAGGTATGGTCACAGTTAACAGGAGTGACTGAAATAGATCTGTCACGCTTAACCTCAGCAATATGTAATGTTCAAAGATACCCCTCCACAACTCTGCTGTCTGTAAAAGTTAAAGAGGAAAAAGAGTAATGGAGCAGAGGCAGAACTTACTTCAAGCAACAACCCAAATAGAAGCTGTATTGAATAAGTTGGAGTCAGAGTCTACATCTCTGGAGCTATATTTTACCATCAGCAACATAAAGATGTCTGTAAATGATGACCAGGTGGCTAATAGGTTTCCAAACTAAATAGAGACAGAAAAGACATTGATGTGTTTGTCCAGGGTCTTTCTGCATGGAGTTTGCATGTTCTCCCCGTGCATGCGTGGGTTCCCTCCGGGTACTCCGGCTTCCTCCCACAGTCCAAAAACATGACTCTCAGGTTCATTGATCACTGTAAATTGTCCTTAGGTGTGAGTGTGTGCATGGTTGTTTGTCCTGTCTGTCTCTATGTGGCCCTGTGATGGACAGGCGACCTGTCCAGGGTGTACCCCGCCTCTCGCCTGTTGACAGCTGGAGATAGGCACCAGCACCCCAGCGACCCATTAAGAATTAAGCGGTTAAGAAAATGGATGGATGGAAAGCAGGTGGGCGGCGGCTAAGTCTCAAAGTAAGACTTCTCACAATAGAAGGACATGGTGTTGGGGTCACTTCTTGTCCAGTGCTGAGGGTGTTCAAAAGAGGGTGTGGTTCCGGCTGCATGACGTCACGCCATGGAAATATGTTTGCTTCTAATTTCCACATACAGCATCCGATCTGCACCAAATTAACCCATATGTATGGAAATATTGGGTAGGTATGGTCTAACTCCTCCACAGCACCCCCTAGAATCATTAGAATAACCAGCAATAAGTACTGCTTCCAACCAGGATTGTGAAATGTACTGAGTGTTTATAGTTCATGAAGACATATTAAACTATTTTGAAAGCAGGGCCCATACCCCACAGGAGGTCTGCCATTTAGTTTGAAAGCTGCCTTTTTTTCTCTTTTCAACACTTTCTCATGCAGATTTGATCAGCAGGCTCATTGAAAGCGTTGAGGTGGCATTGATGGGGAGGTGTGTTGGGCATGCGGTCCAGACACAGAACCAGCGCTTTGCTGCGACATTCGATGCTGCTTGCAGCTTCTTTTTTTTTCTCCTCTTATTTCTCAGTTGAAAGAAATATGAATGCTCTCTTGCAGGTGGCTGAGCACAAGGCCTTTGGAACTCTTGAGGGGTGTAGAAATATTCAGGATGACCCAGTGACTGGAGGTCTGGGACTGACCTGGTGGTTTTCCGTGGCTCCAAGAGATGTGCAGAAAACCTTGTGTAATTTCTGCAGCTCGCGTGGGAAGAGATTAGCCTGCCCAATGACCCTCCATGACCCAGGGGTCAGGGACGGATTTCAGACCAAAAACAATGCATCGCAAGTGGGCTAAGAGGGGCAGCAATGAATCTCCATGACCCAGCGGTCAGTGAGGGATTTTACACCCAAAACCAGGCACCCCAGGTGGCATAACAGGGGCAACGATGAACTTCTATAACCCAGGGGTCAGTAAGGGTTTTCACACATGCAACCCAGATGGGCTGGTGACACCAAGTATTCTTTACCACCTAGGAAAATGTATTCCCAGCGCCAATGGTGTTCAAGGGTGATTTTGACACCAAGAGATCTTTGGCAGCTGGGAACAGGTATTCCCAGTGTCCAAAGTGTTTTTAAAGGTATTTTTGCCGTCAGGAATTCTTCGGCAGCTAGGAAAATTAATGCCCAGTGTGCAATGTATTTTAAAGCGCAACCAAGAGAACAACCCTAAATTTTTGCTTCCGCCATGTCAAAATGTAACCCGGGGGTTTCCGGTATTTTAAGGCACAACCAAGAGAACAACCCTAAATTTTTGCTCCCGCCATGTCAAAATGTAACCCGGGGGTTTCCAGTATTTTATGGCACAACCAGCGGGTTTCCGTTGGAGCGTGGGCAAGTGATGTCATTGCAATTGTCCCCCCGGTGCCGACAAGTATACCCTGACGGATTACACGATGTATGCGGTATCACCAGCCCGAATCCCACGGGGTGACATTCTGGCGTGCCATAAGACATTCCCATTTTAAGTCGCCGGCACCAAGGTTACTTGCCCTTTACCCCTTATGGGGCCCCACTTAGACATGTCTTCACGGTCTGACTTGCATTTGCCCATGTGTGACCCATATAGGTTGACCAGGTGGGCCCCATGTGTGTCATAAAGTAAAAAAATATATATTTATTATTCAACTTGGCTCCATCTGGGGCCTACATGAACAGCTTATCTCTAAGTGATTGTGTTTGCCAATGTCCAACCCACATAAAAACCCCAAGTGGGTCCTCCATGTGTTTCCCATTTTGAACCTATTTAAAGGCTTCCCATCTTTGGCCCAGCTGGGACCTACCTTATATTCCCACTTTGGTTTGCCCATATGGGTTTCACATGAGAAACCCAAGTGGGCCCCATTCAAAAAGCCCAGTTTGAGCCCATGCCCAGATGATACCCATCCTGCCCAAGCATATCCGTAGGACCTGGCCCCTCGCCGCGTCGGGGAACCCGGCCTTAACCCGGAGCTTGTGTGCAAAGTTTGTGCAAAGAAGCTTCAATTTGGGCTACTTTTAAGCTCAAAAAATAGCCCAAAATGAAGCCAGGAATTTGGAGCTATTTTAAAGTAACCCAAAATGGAAATGTGACCACGTTTATCATTCCTGAAAGGTTCCTTGATTGGCAATTCATTCTTTTGAAAATAAGAATTTTTCTTACCCCAGACTTGATTAAAATGAAAATATTATTTCTTATTAAAATGTTATCTTATTACCAAATGACACGCGTACACTCTGTAAATACATTTAAAAATTTAATGTAAAAAATAATGAACAGTCGTAAAATACACACGAACATTTAAAACATCAACAGTGAACAATTGACAATTAACTGTTGAAAATACAAAACAGTGAACAATTGACAATTAACAGTTGAAAATACAAAACAATGAACAATGAACAATTGAAAAAAAAAACTGCACCCCAGCTCAGAAAAAAAAGAACAGTCACACACTCAAACACACACACCCTACAGCCTCTTGAAACGAATTATAGGCCTCTTTTTGAACGTTGGGGAGAGCCCAACCTTTTTTTTAATTTCCCGAGCGAGGACGACCATCGGGTTTTTCTTCGGTGTTTTCTACGATATGAAGAACATAGACACAATTAGCTCAGTGAAGGTGTATTGTGGTGTGTTAGTGATCAGTTGATTTCAACTTACTTTGAGTTTCTCCTACAGGATGGAAGCAGCAGCGTCAGGGGGGATTGGGCCAGCAGCAGCAGGAGGCACTGGCACTGACGGACCTGGAGCGTCGGGGGCAGCAGCAGGAGGCACAGGGACATCGGGCTTTCGGGCTTCCGATGAGCCATCTTGAAGGGAAAGACAGACGAAGAGCTCCCTCATCTTTTTCCCCGGGCCAGGTTCTTGTGGAAGGCGTAGAACCTCTCCTGCGTTTCGATGCTGTGGCACATGAAACTGGAGAGGTTCTTACGCACCTCCTCGTCGTTTTTTTCGAAGTTCTACATTAAAGAAAATGAGACTTGCGTCAGTATAAAAAGACAAACATTAAATCGATTGCGTTTTGTGTTTTTGATACTCACATAGGTGGCCACAGCAGTCTGGATGTCGGTTAGGGTGGGCGATCCTGTGAGGCCCATCTCCCGCCACGCCTGCCGGAAGTACCGCACCATCTCTTTGGCTTCTCCTCGGCCCAGGGAGCTGAAGAAGTACGGGTTCGTCGGAACAGACCTGGCGCGCAAGCGAAGCCAGGTCTTGAACCACCCGTACTCCTCGGCGTCCAGGTAAATTTGTGCCATACCAAACTTCCTGACCGTTTTGTGCTCCATCACCTGCAGAAGACAAAGTGTGACAGCAAGAAGAGGGGTGAGTCAATGGTATAAAACCCGTGAAGACAAAGTGTCATTAAAAAATCCCCAGCATAAAGAGATGTATGTGTTCGTTATTTTTAATGTGAGAAAAGACGCAAAGAGATTTCAATGACACTTTATCTTTGGACTTCTGTAGTGTTTTTAAGCTGATACGTGGGGGTTTATCTTTCCAAAGAAATTTAGAAACAGAAGAGTCCAGAGATCTAAACCAATCAGGTGATGGTTTGCTTGGGATCATTGAGAATAAATAATTGATTCTAGGCAAAACCATCATTTTTATTGTAGCTACCCTTCCAATAAGTGATATTGGAAGGGATTTCCATCTTGCCAGATCATCTTCCACTTTTTTTTAAAAGTGGGACGTAATTTAGCTTAGATAAGTCTGACAGTCTTGGTGAGATATGGATACCTAGATATGTAAAATTTCCCGACCGGAGCTGTAAAGCAACAGGACTCTGGTAAGAACAGTTGATTGGAAGGACTGTAGATTTTAACCAATTTATGGAATAGTCTGAAACTCTTGAGTAAGATTTTATTAACTCAATTACCTGATACAAGGAAGTTTGTGAATGCTGTAGAAATAGTAGTACATCATCTGCGTATAAACTGATTTTATGTTCTATTTTGTTGCATTGTATACCTTTAACATTATTATTTTGCCTGATTGCTGCTGCTAATGGTTCAATAAAAATAGCAAAGAGGGAGTGAGAAAGTGGACATCCCTGCCTGGTACCTCTCTGAAGAAAGAACCTTGATGATGTTTGATTATTGGTCTTAATATATGCTGTTGGTGAGCTGTATAATATTTTTAACCAGTTTACAAAAGAATTACTGAATCCGAATTTATTTAAGAATGCAAATAAAAATTTCCAGTTAACTATCAAATGCTTTTTCTGCATCTAAAGATAATATATTGGTTTGGACGTTTTTACAGTGGGAATAATCTATTAAATCTATTAATCTACGCGAATTTGTTGAAGAGAGCCTACCTTTTATAAAACCTGTTTGATCAGGGTGGATTATTAGAGGTGTTATTTTCTCTATCCTTCTTGCAAGAGCTTTGCAAATTATTTTCAGATCCACATTGATAAGAGAAATGGGACGATAACTGGTAGGAGACATAGGGTCTTTTCCTGGTTTTAATAGAAGATTGATGTAGGCAGAGTTCATGTTTGGTGGTATTCGACCATTTTCCTTTGTTTCCTGCAACATTTTGTAAAATGTTGGTGCCAGAATATTCCAGAATTCTTTATAGAACTCTACTGGAAATCCATCTGGACCTGGAGCTTTATTATTAGGCATGGATTGGAGGGCCTCCTGGAGTTCAGACACTGTTGATCCAGGGCCTTTGCTTGACTGTCTGAAAGTTTAGGAAGAGTTATTTTATCCAGAAATTGTACAATATCTTTATTTGAAGGGTTTATCTCTGGTGTGTATAACGTCTCATAAAATTCTTTGAAAGTGTTGTTTATTTTTTCAGGGTCATATATTATATTCCCAATTTTGTCTTTGATTGCAGATATAGTTGTTTTTTCTTTATTTATTTTTAACTGATTAGCTAAGAAGCTACCTGATTTATTACTATGTTCAAAGTTTTTCTATTCTAAGTCTTTGGATTAAAAACTGCGTCCTTTTATTAATAATTTCATTTAATTCTAATTTTGCTTTCCTTATTTTACTTAAGCTCTCTTTATCCAGGGAAGGTTCTAATGATTTAATAGTTTCTTCTAATTCCTGAACATGTTTATTTTCTGTTCTCTTTTTATTTGTGATTTATTACTATGTTCAAAGTTTTCTATTCTAAGTCTTTGGATTAAAAACTGCGTCCTTTTATTAATAATTTCATTTAATTCTAATTTTGCTTTCCTTATTTTACTTAAGCTCTCTTTATCCAGGGAAGGTTCTAATGATTTAATAGTTTCTTCTAATTCCTGAACATGTTTATTTTCTGTTCTCTTTTTATTTGATGAGAATGAAATTATTTTACCTCTAATCACAGCTTTCCCTGCTTCCCATAGAGTGGATGGCGACATACCAGGGAGATCATTAAATTCCATGTATGAAGCCCATTCTTTTTCAATATATTTAATAAATTCTTTATCCTTAAGTAATGATGTATTAAATCTCCAATTTTTATATTGAAGGGTTGCAATTTTATTTGCTAAATTTACAGAAACAGGAGCGTGATCGCTGATCACTATAGGATGTATCTCAGTGTCTGAAATGTCATTCAACAGTGAGCTGCTGACTAACAAATAGTCCAATCTAGAATAAGAATGATGTACGTTTGAGTAAAAAGTGTATTTTCTGTCGTTGGGATGAAGCGATCGCCATGCATCGCAGAGTCCATAATCGCTCATGTACTGTTTAACTATATCTATGGATTGCCATCTGCGCTGAGTCCCTGCTGTACTGAGCCTGTCTATTTCTTCATTTAGTCCAAAGTTGAAATCTCCCCCAAGAACAAGTGAGCAATCCATGTGATTAGCATGAAGAAAATATATTAGGATACTCTGGTGTTTTTAAATCATTAGCTGTTGAACTTGATTTATGAGTCTCCTGTAGTAAGACGACATCTGCCTTCAATCTTCTAAGATGGTTGAAAATCTTAATGGTTTTATCTCTGGAGCTAGCGCCGCGAATATTCCATGTTATTAATTTTACAGGATTCATAGAGCTAAGATAAACCTTAGACATGTACTATCGCCAAGGATGAATATAGGTGTAATTTTGGTTTGTCCATGGGGTTGCCAGATTGAAAAAAAACAGAAGCAGAGATAAAGCGAGGCAAATAATGCACCATACAGGTGTGTACAGAATGAAAGTATGATGGAAAAACATGAATATGCCATGATAAAAGTCTGTGTGTGTGTGAGAGAGAAAAAGGAAAAAAGGTGATAAAGAGATTTGGTGGTACAAATGTGAGAAAGAAAATAGAGAAAAAGAAAAAAGAAAAAAAAAAGAAAAAGCAATCTAGTGCACAGCCCTGCCCCTACCCACATTTACAAACAAAAACAGCCTGCTGAGCTGTGCTTTTTTTTTAAACTATAGTTGTCTGATAAAGCTAATTCTGTCTTGGTTCTGTTAAATATGACTAATAAAGCCAAGGAGTAACCTGAGGGTCCCTAAACAGCTGACCGTTAACATACAGTTTATCCACACTAACCGTAGCCCTACTGCCCTCACTAATATGTTTTTTTCTAATTGGAAATAACACGCGTCTTCTGTCCAGGATTTCTTTCGGAAACTGATCATTAACGCTGTAATTCGTCCCCCGTAGCTCTCTCCCGCGTCCTTTGACATGTTCTTTTTGTTTAAAATGTTCAAATTTTGCAACAATTGGTCGCGGGCGGGTGTTGTTGGGCTTCTTACCTCCGAGTCGGTGAACCCGATGGAAGGTTATGTTTTTAACCGTGTCGTCTGGCAGTTTCAGCTGGTGTTGAATGAACTTTCGCACGGCTACTTCAGCATCTTCCTCAGCCTGCTCTGGTATCCCCGAAAAAACAAGATTGTCCCTCATTGATCGGGCCTGGATGTCTAGAATAGACTCCTTGAAGCTTTTGTTTTCTCCCGACAGCTGCTTCATCCCCTCGGTGAGTTTCTTAACATCTTCTTTTAGTGTTTGATTTTCTGTAAGTAGTGAAGCTACCTGTTGTTGGCTGAACTCCAGCGATTCCCTCAGAGCCTGAAATTCTTTATGCAGAACCTCCACCAGCGCGAGACGGGCGTCCAGGCTGGTTAGCTTCTTGTCTATTGAGTCCAGGATGTCGCCGTAGCTTCTATCTGGCGAGTCGGTGGATGTGCTAGCCTCGGAACGAGTGCGCTTCTGCGACGGTGTGCTCGTTGTTGTATCCGAAGCAGGTTTTCGTGACTTACCCATAACGATGTTATCAAAGCACTCGTCTAGGTAGCACTCCAGCGAATCCAATGTTTCCTCGTCCAGGTTGTTTAGAGGGGGAAAAAAAAGTAACTTGATGGTTAGTTTAGAAGCTGCGTTTGGTTCAAAATGATTTTCTTATTTTACCTGACTGATTGTATATTTTACCACATAACCGCCATGTTCACCTATGCACAGCTCTCGCGAGAACTCAGCAGCTCATCCTGCACCCCCTAGCTCATCCTGCCAACCTTTTAGTGGGCCCTTGAGCGGGCCCTAGGAATGCTAAAGGGGTTGGTAAAGCACTTTTTGGATGAAATAGAGCAGAGGCTGTGGCTAATGCAAGCAATCAGGGTTGGAGAGAATGTTTACATGTATAACCAACTCAGAGTGAAAAATCATATTTTAACTAGAACAAGTATGACACGGTTTCTGAGAGAACAGGACCTTTAAGTACTCACAGATTTAGGTATTTATGGGTACATTGTATATGTGTGTAGGAAGATAAGCAAATACTTTTAGCAAGTGTAAATGTGACATTTTAAAATTGCAATTTAAGAGTAGAATAGAAAAATCCTTTTTTTCTCCCACAAAGGGAAATTCGGCCGTAACATCAGCAAAAGGACAGATAATAAAAACATTAACGATTACACAAGAAAGTTAGAAACAAAATGCTGTGCATTTATTAAGAATAAAGTGGACTTCTCAGGTTGAACTGTGAGATTAAACTGAATATTTACAGTGTGCATATGTAGATATCGAATAAAAGTAAAAAGGTAAATATATTATAAACGAGAAAATCCGATGTACAAATAGCAGCCACAGAAATGTTATTTAAATGAATCACACAATGCAAATTACAGCAGAGATGTAAACATTATTGGTTTTCTGAAAAGCAGTTCTGGTTGTAAAATCTAAGCTGCAGGGAGCGATGACGAATTTTCCATATTTACATGGACAAACCTATTTTTTTTCTTTTGGTTAAATATAGGAATGTTTACGATTAATGTGAACACTTTCAGTTGTTTTTAATTTAATTTTACCTTTCTACAAACTCACGTCAATATGACACATCAAATAATCTGATTTGTCTCTTCAATGCAAAATCAAAAATATTAAGCTATACTAATAGGGTGGGACATTGTCATTCTAATAACTTTAATATTTAATGCCTGATGAGAAGGCCAGAAAACAATCAGTGGTTATATATTTTATTCCTACGTTTACCTAGCACCAGCTTCATCAAAATCCTTCTCTGGATAAAAACCCTTTCTGCTCACTCCCCCCGATAGGCGAGCGCCAGACATCTTGAAAATTACAGGTTTCAAACTCTCTTTCACATAAATGACTGGCATTATGGTGATAGCACTGGATAAACAGGGGTGTGGGAGTAAAAATGGTAGATGGGGATAAATGGCGGGGCGGAATTACTTCAAAGACCTCACTTCCTATTTTCTCCAGCATCGAGAACTTGAACTGAGAATACTCAGATAGGAAAGCAGCAATTCATTCAGTGTGTCCAGCACATTCCTGTAACATCTGCACCTTCTGCACACAAGAAAACAAAAGCAAATCATGGATCAAGCAAATTTTTACTTCCGGCAGAATGATGCTACTCATTTCTCTAGTCTGGTATAGAGAAAGGCTAGTGCTACCAGGGAAGGACTTGATGGGAGCAGGTGCCCTCGTTTATGTCCTAAATTAGAGTTTCCACTTCTTCATTCTCTTCCACCTTTTGTCTGTGACACATCTGGTATACAAAGCCGACAATAAGCTTTTCATTGCTGCCATTCAGCTACACACAAGCAGCTGTAATTGTTTTCCTGCCCATGCTTTGATTGTGCATCCTCAGCAAATTGCAAAGGAAATCACACAAAAGCAACTCCATTGCCCTTTTGTCATCATATAGGAATGTACATCCATCTATCCATCCATTGTCTGTACCTGCTCATCCTCACAAGGTCCCAGGGAGATGGTGCCAATCACCAGAGGTAATTTTGTGAGAGGCAGAAACGAATATACTATTAGTGATATTTTTAGAATCTGGAAGGGGAATCCAGATAAAAATTTACGATCTCTTCAATGACTAAATGGAGAGGTATTTCTTAACCTGTGAGGGTCTTGTAAAGGCAAAGTACAGGAGTAAAGTTAAAAGTGCCTAATAATTACTTTTTTTGTCAGTAGCTTGATGTGGGGAAATGTCTCAAATGCTCAGTTTGTTGTACATGCTCAGAAAATCTTGTGGTGACAAATTAAAAAAAGCATTTCTATGAAGTCTCATGAGAACACACCAAACTTTTTAGAGTCACTGATCATATGTAGACTTTAATCAATACTCCAATGTTAGGATTACTAAAACAAAGTGCAAGAGCAAAGAAAAGTGAGCATCTGTACTGTAATTTTTTTTTCTTTTTTTTTTCTGGAAATATTTGTTATTTCTCTTCTCACATTCTTAACATGTATACCAGAGGTATTGGGAACCCTTTCTTTGCTTAAGGGAGTTAGTTTTTCCAATATTATTGTCTCTAGTTCATATCACTTGTGCTTTATAGTTCAGCTGCTCAGTGTTTTGTATCAACCATCCCATCTGAATAAGTCAGTATATTATTGAAAAGTTTTTATTTCTACTATTTTTGAAAATTATAACTTACTGTTCATAAAAATTTAGTATTATATAAGATTACATAAATAATGTAATAATACTACTAATACTGCTACTACTACTACTAATAATAATAATAATAACAATAATAATAATGTACAAAAAATATTCTATTACAGAAGACATGCATGTCCATATATTGTACTGTATATGGATTACATGTTCCTTACTATCGTTGGTCAAAATTCTTATTCATATGAACATTGAATAAAATAATAAAAGCATCAGGTTTTTATGTGGTTCTTTTCTTCTTTTTTAAGGGCATGGACAAAACTCCCTTGTAAAAGGATTGCTTTGTCCTAACTACTAAAAAGATAAGTTATTTTAAAACAGCCTATTTTACAGATCATGATATTTTACGGATCTACACATATTTCACTCTACTAGAGCAATTTAATTTTAAGGACTGCATATTTAAACTCAAACATATGATAAGAACCTGTAATAACTGCAAAGATCTTTTGTAGAAATATGTTCAATAGTTAAACAACAGAATAAAAATTTCTATGTTATTTCCCCTTGTCTGACAGGTAGATAGGGGCAGCTCCTGAAATATAAAAGATGAAGGTTTTGTCCGTATGTTATTGCTTTGAGAAGGTGTCCTGCTTCTACTTTTTGGCCGGTGTTAAGAGGTTTTGGCAGGCTAAGGTTTTGGCCTCAGAACCCGAAAGGCAGCTGAAGGGTCCTGCATAAGCCCACCCTGATGAGAAGAGAGTCCAGAGGAGGATTATACCTGCAGCAATAACTGGGAACAAACAGAGAGCTTAGTTGAAGTCAGGCAGTGGGGATAGCTGTCCTTTTGTTGGTCAAAACTGTACAAAAAAACTATTTTCTGTTTTGCTTGACAATTTAAATATAAAATAATTTTATATAAAAATGCAGTCAAATTACCGAATCAAAGAAAAGTTTAAGTATTAAGATCTGCTTTGTTTTAGAGTTTCTGCCTTCATTGGTTGTTTTGAATTAGACTCTGTAAAAAGAGCTAAACAATCTAATTATGGGTGGTAATGGCTTGCAGAAAGGACATCCTTAGATAGCTTTTCTTCCATCTTCTACCCAAGATACCTGCAAAAAAAGAGAAAGCAATGCTTTAAACATATTTCTAATGAAGCAATAACAAGCTGCTGCATGCTGTTTTTAAACATGTCACCATGGCAATTGGATATCCAATGCAAAAGACACTAAATTGTATTAATGAGAAGGGATGCAGCAGATGCTGAGGACATTGTGATTTGAGATGATGACAGTGGAGCACCGTTTTGCTCTTCAGCAGGCAAAGTAATATGAAATGTGGAGGATGGTGACATGCAGATAGCTGAGAGAGGGAAAATTCAGCACTGTGTGCCTCTGCATTTAAATATCTGCAAGTATAAATTAAGGGTCTAAATTGTGCTGACAGTAATTGCTTTTAAATCTACCTCCATTGCATATTGGTTTTGTGGCAAGGATGAGCAAAAGGACAGACTAATGGGACAGAGAAAACAAAAATACATCAGTTCTTTATCCAAGCATTAGTAATTATGTTTGGAAAATAATGCTGAACTGCCTTGGGGTGTATTAAATTACAAAGTATTATGTTTGAAAGTCCATAATTGCCATTGATTTTTATATCTGAATTGTCTTTTGCTGCAGTGTTCAGCAAAAGACAATAAAGGTTTTGTCTGTAGTTTACTGAGCCAGCATCCTTAATAGATGAGTCACTGACTGTCTTCACTATTTAGAAAGAGAAAAGGTCTTTTGAGTTAACTTATTTTTACTTTAAAAATAAACAAAATTTAATTGCTAAATCTAAAACAATTGAATTTAACTATTCTAGCTTAAATATCTGTTGATTTCACAAAACGTAGTACATTTTAAAAATACTACCTCAAGCTGAAGCTAACAGGTGCATTAAATCTTCTTTTTGTTCTTTACATACAACTAGAATTAACATTTCATATTGCAAAATCAGCATACATCAGTTTAGTGTACATTTATTTGGTGTGGTGAAAATCTGTTAGAAATGATAATTTTTGACTAACTCATTACAGCCATGACACCCCCGCGAGGTTTTTCCGACCTGCTCTCTTTACCCACCATACACAATCGGGCACGTGCATCAACTGTTATTTCACAGCATGTCATTTTGTACTTTATCAATAAAATATTATATTGATTTGCTTTACTGAATCTGTGATTGTCTAACTTGTTCAGCAGAAATGTGTCCAAAGCTGCATCAGTTTGAAGCCTTTTAAGATTCGATGGTAGCCTATCTCCATATTGAAAAGCATCTCTGATGTAAATCGAGGGGAGGGCACATATCAACTCAACACCCTACTCGGGTCTCTAAGGCATTTTTTGAGTTTGTTGGCCTACTTCCTATTGTTTTTTGAAATGAAGTTGATGTAGCCCTGGGTAGCTGAGGAATGGCTAACTATTAAGCAGAAGTTTGCTCTGACTTCTCCATGACCGCTCTCTGCCATTATGGTGACTGTAAACAGGAAGACACTGAGCAGCCTGTCTGCACGACCTCTTCTCCACAGGTTTGTGCGATGTGCATGCACGTTGATTGACAGTCTAAACGGCAGAAACTTGAATTCTACTGGCTAAAAAAATTTGCCAGTCAGTCTTAATTGCATAGGGGTCTATGGGAGGGATTTAACAAAAATAACATTTTTTCTGGACCTCTAGCCTTTTATCATAGTACTGAACCCCACAGCATGCTATACAATGATGTGGCCAATTTCTACATTTTTACTGGCTAACGGCCAGACGCGGGGAAAGATTATATGCTGAAGACACTAGTTTTGATTTTAAACTCAGCTAGGCTTCCCATCTCTCATATTTCTGCAGGTGGACAGTTTGCGCAATGTTTTTGTTTCTCCTCAAATAAAGAAGGACCTCGCGGGAGAGGAGATCACCACTGTCTGGATTTACTCCTCAGCCAAGCACAAGCGGGGTGCCATTCTTAAACTGTTTTTCCAGGTAAGGAGGAGGAAACTGGGGGAAACCATTAGACACTGCATACATGGGGCACACAGCCATCTAAAGGCTGGAAATATGTACTACATCGTTTTCAATGAGTTCGCTCTGCCGTGTAAATGCAGTGTCGTTTCCAACCGCACATTCAAACAGAAACGACTTTGTTGTCATGTAAACAGCCCCATAAGTTAAAGGAATAAAAAAGAATATATATATATATATATATATATATATATATATATATTTAAGAAAATGCAAGTATATGTCATGAAGTTGTGACTTGAGAAGGACACAAATGCAAAGTTACCTTCAGAGCTACGAAAGCTCATCTTTATTAGAAGTCCGAAACAGACTCAAGACACGGACTAGACGTGGGAGAAGTAGACACCTGATGACGGGAGAACCAGAAAAACTTGTACAGAGTCCCAAAAAACGCAAAGAATCCTAAAAAAATAGAGAAATACACAACAACCTATTGAAGAGGAACTTAGTGGGCCGACCATGGGGCTGTAGGCACCCTATCGAAAGTTCTGGAGCCCGAGTCCTGGGAGCCAGGCCAAAAACTCGGGTGGATGGCCGTGGGGCCCTCAGAACCAGGCAGAAAACTCAGGTGGACGGCCGTGGGCTGGAAACAGCCCATAGACAAGCCGCACCTTAGAGGATACCAGGATACCTGGGCTCAGAGTCGCAGGCACAAGTCTCCGACTCAGTAGCGCAGACTGGAGACTTGGACTCGGAAACACTTTCTGGAGCATTGGGTCAGCTAAACTCACTATGGAATCCTGAGCAGTCTCGGCTGATCTGGGATCAGTCTCTGCTGATTCTAGATCATGTTTTTGGCAGAAGGCTTAAAAACTGCTGCTGTGGCTGCCAACAGGACTGCTGACACAACAGTATCCAGCTTGGATGGGCCAATGCTAATTTCCTCTACAAGAGCTGGCTGAGGTACAAAAGAGGAGTCCACCCCGTTTCCCGCAAATGGGTTCAGCATAGTAGACGCCAAAGTGAGGCGGGTCTCCGGGACCTGGACTACAGATTGCTGGGTCGCAGAGTTCGGAGCTTGAGATTACTAGGGCACTGTACCCGGGAGTTAGTGCTGACTAGGCAGCAGGAGTGGACCCCGGAGAGGCGGCTGAATGCAGGTAGTGTTAGCTCCTAAAGCTGGCTTGCAGAGTTCCTCTTCTGTGTATTCATGCTCTGCTGGGTCCAGTCGGCTGGTTTGTTCTGTAATGAAGTGGTGGTTTAAGGAGGACCCAAATGGAGTTATCTTTACAGCTACAATGGCTCATCTTCATTAGAAGTCCAAAACAGGCTCAGGACACGGACTAGACGTAGGAGATGTAGACACCTATCGACAGGAATTCAATTCAATTTTATTTGTATAGTGCAAATTCACAACAAATGTCATCTCAGGGCACTTTACAACAAAAGTAATTGTAATACAATTATACAAACATTCCAATCAGTTAAAAGTTTTCTATATAAGGAATCCCAGTAGATTGTGTTGAGTCTTAGGAAGATAATGTGACAAACCAGCAGAGACGTGAGAGCACAGTGGAACATTTTGGAACACTGGGATGTAACAGGGAAACTAGAGACAGCTGAGGGTAATCATAATGCAGAGACAAACAAACACATGGAATAAAGTCACATAGTGACAATATAAGGAAAAGGATTCTTTTTTGTGTGTTTGTTTTGCCGAAAATGCATGTATAAGGAAAAGGAAAAACAAAATCTGTATATTTCTGCTTTCATTTTTAATCATGTCAGTTTTGGTTCTCCATCCAAAATTGCATTTCTGAGTATTTCTGCATTCAACTTGCTCTGAATCAATAGCAGATGGTAAAACCGCATCTAAAACAACTGGATTTGGGTAGGCAGCAAGTTTCTGCTCCACTCTACGTGAGAAGATGATGGCGAATCAACACTTAAATGCTGCAGCGGGTTGTAATGCGTTAGCAGTAACGGCTCCCTACTAACTTCCATGTTTAAATCCACAGATCATCTGACTTCTACCTTCTATGTATTTATACACGTTTTATATCATTAGAAAGCTGAGAGTCTTGTGATTGTATCATATACCAATCACAGATGCAATTATAACTGTAGACACCAGAGACACACCAATACTGGTATCAGGGCCGCTATCTTTCTTATGTACTGTTTTAGCATTCCCCATCATTTCTTGTTACAAGCAGAGAAGAAAATAAATCCTGTCTTCCAATTCATTGCATTTTTTGTGAGGTAGAAGTATCGGTGTTGGCTCTGTTATCGGCAAATACTCAGATCCAAGTCGGTATTGTATCGGTTTGAAAAAAAAGTGGTATCGTTGTATCTCTAGTAGAGGCAGCAAACACTTTTGCCAACAAAGACAAGCACACCCACACACATCCAAAGGAAATAAAATGTGCAACTTACGCCTCAAACAAAAACTGTCTTTTTACATCTGTAACGGACTAGATAAAGTGCTCCAATAAAATTGTTTGTCCATGCTCCGTTTCCAAAGATGTCACAATACCATTTTGATGCATCTACTTGTAGACGACTGGATCTATGTGCATCTTCCTGGTCCTCATCTGAAATGGTATCTGGATCAAAACTGTACAGCTGGATAACTCCAACATTGCTCAGCACTTTGTTTATTGTAAAATGGTTATGTGAAAGGCTGCAAGGCATGTGGAGAGCTAGCATAAACAGAGAGCTCTCCACAATGGGGGTTCCTCAGCGGAAACGGTTCCGCCAACAACACAGAGGCGAATTGAACTAGTGCTGCTAGAATCCAGGTCCGAGAAAATGCCAATGGTTTTTGACATTTTTGCTTAAAACAGGTGTTGTCGGAAAATGTAAGTTAATATGTTAACTTAGGTTCGTGAGCTGGACCACGCCTCATATTCAGTATTCTCTCACTAATCTACTCGGATCCGACTCACCTGTCATCTCACACCTGAATTCCATTCCTAATTACTCTGTGATCTATTCAAATCCGAGCACCTAGCCATCAGCGTCGCTCAGACTGTGGTCTCGTAAACCCGCCTTGGTTTGCGAAGACAAGCTCTATTTTCATGGATGTGCTTACCCTTGATCCTTCCGAATCCGATGAGGAGCTCTTCTCCAGCGAGACTTCCATCATTGGATCATCACCTCCATCCGTGGTCCGTCAAGTCTCTCGCTGTGCCAGGCTTCCATCGGCTCATCGGGATTCCAGCCAGTCCTCTCAGTCAACCAGAGCTCTTCAATCTTGCTCCGCTCAGTCGGATCCCTCTCCAGCGACTTCCACGCCTCGAGGCCGTACACTCGTCCGCCTAGATCGGCGCCCTTCTCCATCTCCTCCCCGCACATCTAACTCCCTTCGTTGTTGTCTCGAGGCTTCGCCTCCCCGTTTTTCTTCTCTGGCTTCAGGCCGCTCGGTCCAAGTTTCCTCCCATTCCCGCAGTGTGTCCTCGTCGCGCCCCGGGACTTCTTCTTGAGTTCAGCGGTCCTCAGTAGGCGCTGCAGGCCGATCGGCTCCAAGTTTCTCTACTTCCCGATCACTTCAGGCTCCCTGTTCGCCACAAGCTCAGCACTTTCCTCCCGATCTCTCTGGCAGTCCAGCTCGGAGGGCTTCTCCTCCCCGTTCCCGTCCGGATGAGGAACTCACTCAGAGTTCGTCGTTCTTCCGCCTCCGTCTCCAACCGTCCGGACATGTCTGTCTGGACAGTAGCCCGCTTGCAATCTTCACTCAGGGAAAGAGGCATCCCCTTTAGCCGTTCTGCTAATAAATCTTGCCTCTCCAAGCTCCTTTTTCCCTCTACTTCACCGTTAACCCAAACTTCCTCCTCTCATAATCCACTTCCTATTTCAGCCTCAGTCCCCACTTCCTCTCAGGGCATATCCCGGGCCTCCGCTGCCGGGCCAATGCCCACAGCTCCCCCTGCTGGCGGGGAAGCATCTTCTGTCTCATTTCCCTCAAATTTTGCCTCATTCATAACTAATTATTTCTCTTTCTTAGCCTCTCAGGCCGCATCTTCATTAAATCAATCAATTCCTCTCCCTCACCCGCTCTCCGGTAACAAATTCTGAATGGTAATTACATCGATTTAGGTCTCCTTCTCCAACCCTCTCTAGGTCTCTCAGGTCAGCCCCGGGAGTTGCAGACCGGAATGGGGCTGATGCAGCTAGGTTCAGCTCTTAACTCTAGTTCCAAAGATCTGACCCCCACAGAGTTTGCTTTTGCATTCTCTCTTTACAGGGACATCATTTGCTCAGTGTTTCCTGACCGGCGGACCGAGTTAGACGATTATTTGTCTATTGTCCTTGACATGACCCTTAGATTTGGAGGAACGGGATTTTATCAATATCACGTCCTTTTCTCATCCCAGGCAGCAGGCCGTCTCGCCCAATACAATCAAGGTACATACTGGGGTTGTCTAGACTCTGAGTTATATTGCCGCATCTTTGCGACCCGGGCATCCCTATCTTGCAGCTTCTGCGGTACTTCCTACCACCCTGCTGCTGCATCACTCTTGTCACTCCTCTCTGACCTCGGCCATCATCATCATGCTGCTCATCAGTCCCCAACTGTTCGTCCTTACCTGCCCCTCCCCCTTCATTGACTCCTAATGCCCCTGTCTCCGGGGGCATGGATAAGCGTGGCCGTCCAATCCTTTTCCAAGGTGGCAGGATGGTGTGTAACAATTTCAATGACCTTGGCTGCTCAGCCTCCAGCTGTAGGCTCTTGCATACTTGCTCTTTCTGCGGAGGGGCACATGCTAGGAACACCTGCCCCCATAACCCCACTTCCAAAAAAGATTGACTATCACAGCACCTCGCCACTCCCATTAAGGGGACATCATTTATTTTTCACCTGTCCACCGCCGCCAACATCCCTTTGCTTCATGGTCTCGCCATTGAGAACCTCGCCGGATGGAAATGCGCCTTTCGGCAAGAATTTCTTTCATCTTGGAACGGCATTTCATTCTTCTACAATGACTTTATGAATTTCTCATCCAGATGACATCTGGCTATTTACCGATGCAGCACCCTCCACTGGCTTTGGTGGTTCTACAATGAAAGGCGGTTTGCCTCAACAAGGCCCCCGAATTTGAACGTTCGCAGCTCCAGTCGGCCTCTCTCTCATCCGCTCATTATGAAATCGATCCCATTGTGATTGCAGCCCTTTTTTTGGGGGGGGCATGAATGGTCTCAACGCTGGATCCTTATTCATTCAGACAACTCTGCCGTTGTCGACATCATAAACAAAGGCCATTCACTTTCATCCTGCATCACGCAGTTCATTCGTAGACTCACTCTGGCGCCAGCCAAACTTCAGTTCATTCTCCATGCTGCTCATGTATCTAACCATCGGAATTCCATCGCTGATTCACTCTCTCGCTTCTCTTTCCAGAAATTCAGGTCCTTGGCTCCAGACGCAGATCCTCATCCAACTCCGATCCCACCGTTTTCAGCAACCATCTACAACAAACTACACAGCTTCAAGACCTCTCCATCATTTCTCAGAACGCTATCCTCAACAGCATTGCTCCTAGAACTCTCTCATCTTATCTTTCAAGATGGAACAGTTTTTAAAAGTTTCTATGTAACGTATAACCTTCCATTCCCCTCACTCATTCCGTCTTCTATTCGCCTCTTCATTACCTGTTCACATACAATCCTATAAATCTGCGTTTTCACTATTCAATCATAACTTTCTGGCATTAATTTCTTCATTAAACTGGCTACCGGCAAATCCCTTTCAGCTCTCTCCCATAGCCACATATCCATGCTGCTCAAAGGTCTTAAGAATCAAGAAACACCTTAACCTAATCACCGATTCCCTATAAAATCTGACCTCCTTACCCGCTGCATCCAAAAAATCTGTTATGGTTACTCTTCTCCTCTAATGAATCCCGTTTAGATCTGGCATCAACCCTGATGATTATTCCACCCACTCCATCCGCATGGGCGCAGGCACTTCAGCTTCTCAGTTAGGCATTTCCGACAAGACTATTCAAATCCTAGGTTGTTTGTCATCCTCAGCATACCGTTCTTACATTCATAATAATCTCGACGATCTGCACCATGCTCATTCCTTGCTTTGTTAAATAATGACCAACTTTGGGGGTCCTGAGCAGGCTCGAGAAGAAGACCGACTTCCGAAGACTGCACCCCCACACAGAGTCTACAAGCCTACATCAGTGCATCCTTCCAGACACATCATCTATCTAACCTTTGTCAATAAATGAACTAATCAAAACTAATCTAATCTCCGTAGGTGTGGTCCATGCTAATGAAATGTAAGTTAATATGTTAACTTAGGTTCGTGAGCTGGACCACGCCTCATATTCAGTATTCTCTCACTAATCTACTTGGATCCGACTCACCTGGCATCTCACACCTGAATTCCATTCCTAATTACTCTGTGATTTATTTAAATTCGAGCACCTAGCCATCAGCGTCGCTCAGACTGTGGTCTCGTAAACCCCAACCTCCCTCCCCCTGATCCTTTATCTCGTCTCAGTATAACATCCCCATTTTACTATTCCCTCATCCCTTCATCCGCTCCCTCATCCCTTCATCCCCTCTCTCATCCCCTCATCCCCTCCCTAATCCCTTCATCCCCTCCCTCATCCCTTCATCCTTTTCATCCCATCGTCCCTTCATCTCCTCCGTCATTCCCTCTCTCAACCACCCCCTCATCCCCTCATCCCTTTCATCCCCTCCCTCATCCCTTCATCCCTCCCTCATCCTTTCATCCCCTCCCTCATCCCTTCATCCCCTCATCCCTTCATCTGCTTATCTGCTCTTTCAAACTCCAGCTCTAATATCTGTTTCTTTCAGGTTCTTTGTCTGGGGGGGTCCTGAGCAGGCTCAAGAAGAAGACTGACATCCGAAGACTGCACCCCCACACAGAGTCTACAAGCCTACATCAGTGCATCCTTCCAGACACATCATCTATCTAACCTTTGTCAATAAATGAACTAATCAAAACTAATCTAATCTCCGTAAGCGTGGTCCATGCTAATGAAAACATAATTAAATAAAAATGACGAGTGAGATTCCTTCATTATATCGAGGTTATTTAATGGACTTGAATGGACAAAAATAATAAGCAAGAACACATTATCTTTTGTATCACAAGTCACATTAAATCTTCTGAACAAAGTAGCCAAATCTATAGATCCTTCTTGATGACATTATCTGATCCGATACAGAGCCTTATTCAAAAACCTTTGAGGCATAAGATAAACAACCTCCGAGACTATGGTTGTGTTTGCGTCTCTCACGACTGTGTGGGACAAAAGAATGCGCAGGCCCCTATGCCCCCTAGGTGGCCTTTCTGTATGGCTCCTCATCAGTCATGATGCCTAAAAATAACAGCAAAACAGAGAGAGGTCCCAATGTTTGGCAGTATCTGTCAAGTACATATTAAAAAGTCAAAAAATTCTTAGCACAAGTTGAAACATGTACTCTTCCCTTAAATGAGGCTTCCATTCACAGTGTGAACCCCACAGTGACCCTTTAAAGAGCTTACACAAAAACAGATCAGAATCATCAATGATAACATCAATCACCACAGAACATAGAAAATACAAACTTAAAAATGTCATCATTAGTTAGTTGTTCACAGGAGCTTACCAGAAACATTTGTATTATGTTCATTAATCAATGCTTGTGTGTAGTGAATGTGTAATTCTTAGTTTATTCTACTAGATCCGAACTATTGGTTTGGTTCTGTACAGTTTGTTGTTTTTGTTTTGTATTACTGTTTCTCTGCCGTCCGGCAGAGGTGGAGGACTGGGATGTTTTCTTGTGTTCTTTGTTTGCCTCCCTGTCTTGTGTCGTCGGTTCGCACCTCTGCTGGTCCGGTTTCTTTTCTTCACCTTCTTCCTTTCTCCCTTCTTGTCTCAGTTTAATGTCCATGACGTCAGGAAATTGAACCCACAGAAAAAAAAGAAAGAAAAAAAAAAAAAAAAGGAATGATACAGGCTAAATCCATTGCTGATTAATTAATTGAAATTCAAGTGCCATCCATCTCACATACCTACAGAGGTCTAAGGGCCAGAGAGGCTAATCCTCCTGTGTCTTGGCCATTTGACTGATTGAACTCCTGATACCCCCTTCCGCTGAAACCCACGTTGAGAGCGCCAAAATAATATCCGGAGGAAAAAACATTATTAAATTAAAATGATGAGTGAGATTCCTTCATTCTATGGAGGTTATTTAATGGACTCATTTAATAAAGCAAGGATGAACAGTATTACAGATTATTCACAACAGTTGAACCTCCTTCCCACCAACAGATTGACAACTTTATAGGTTCATACAACCTTACTAGTATCTACAGCATATCAGCAAACATTTCTTCTCACTGGCTACCACAGACTCCCAGGCATCTTCATCTGATAGGACAGGCTCAATCTTAGAACACGTTATGATGTTCAGTGCTCTGAGGGTTGTTTCAATGGTAATACAGGGAGTAGGAATCCTAATATCTGTTCATTTGACCTGACCTAATATTATACAGTGTCACACAAGCAGACTATCACTATATCATTAAGAAATGGCACACAGTTCTCTCAGTATGTAAGAAAAAACAGAACAGATCATTCCTAATATAATTTTTCCTATAACACAGCATAAAAATAATTTAAAAACCACTGAGAACATTTAAAAATAGCCCAGAAGAGGATCAGAATGGGTCTTTAATGAGATGCATGTCTGTATTCGTGCTGTCGGAGCGCTCCTCCAGCGGAGAGCAGAGATTTGGGGCTTTTGTTCAACGGAAGCCGCTTGTGAGCTCCCTGATACAGGAGAGCAGTGGAGGTTAGCACCGCTGGCTGGGGGGATATGCACGTTTTATGTTGGAACAACCTTAAGATTTGTCGTTCCCGGTCCCATTTTGCTCATTTCAGTAAAATTTCATCACCATAATTGTTTGAGTTATGTTGCTAACAGACAGACGAACAAACAAGACAGAAAGACAGACAAACATACAGACTTGCATGAAAATATTATCTCCTGGTGGAGGTAATTAAACCCTAAAAAAGCAGTAGTCTGTTTACCATCTTTCTGTTTAAATATCTCATGTTACAACATGAAAACCTGTAGCTTCTATTCAGGTGCAGCCTATATATGTATGAATATATTTTCTTTTAAAATTAGCTGGCATTGCTTATATTTGGGCATGCTCAAAAGTCCCAAAATTAGGGAAATCACTTAAAATAATTTTAAAGTGATAGAAATCTTACGGAAATTCAAATAATAAGCTACAATTTCCAGTTGTCTTTGGGTATAAATATATTATGACAAAGTTGTCCTTTCCTCTTTGCTGCTCTTCAAAATGGGAAAACATGCCGGGTCAAGTAAAGTAACTAAATCATATTAGCTAGAAACACAATTTCATCTTGCAGCTACACACAATCAGAAGGATTTTTCACTATTAAACAAATGAAGTATAGGATCATACATTTTTAATTTATATTAGCTTCTGTTTGTGGCAAGTGGAAGGTGCTGTGTCAACAGCTGCCACCAATAGGAAAGATCTTTTTACCATTGTTTTGTGTGAATCTGTGCATCAAATTAAAGTTAAAATGAGTATGTAATACATGATTTGACATGATTATATTCTGTATTATTGCACAAAAAATATTTTATATACAAAATGCAGATTTTATATATATCACATTTTAAATTGTTCTCGTAAAAAATAAAATAAAAATGTTTATATTACCATGATACAGTGAGAAAAGTGTATTTTAGCTCAGAAGCTCGTTCATGGACTATGATTGTTTCCAGGGTTGCAAAAAAGGGCCATAAACAAACATGCACCGTAAATGTCAACTAAGTAAGAATGTAATTTGTAGGTCAAAGGTTACTCATACATGGAGCAAAGAGAGATGAAAAAAATATGCTGTCTCTGTGTATTTAAATAGCTATCTGGTCACAGGTGATAATGTGTGTCTGTGAATAATTCTCTGTAGTACAAAGACTATGTAACCCCCCCAAAAGATTAACGTTCAGGCAGGAAAGAAAACGAGTGAGATTAAAACATACCTTTAGGCTCAACTTTGTGTCTAACAACCAGTGGCTGATTTGTATTCCGCAAATCAGCCTGTCGCTTATTTAAAAAAGCCCAAGCAATGGCATTTCTTCGGTGCACAAAATTACAGATTGCTCATTCTTTGCCCTTGGGTTTGTAGACTAAAAACAGGAATAACACAAAAGATGCTTAATGTCAATTTTTTACACAACAGTAAGTTGCTCTCTAAGCAGAGAAATGAATCATGTATGACTGCATTGCTCAAAAACTTCATCCCTCTGAAAAGGCAGCATTGTGTCTTGTTTTCACTTTAATGTTGTGTATGCTCTGGGATGTCAACTTGAGGGTTAGGTAAAAGAGTTTACAAAATCCTTGTACAAAAACATGTATTGTTTGGTTAACAATCTTATTTGTTTTTTTCCCTAAAACCTCCAAACTGAATGGAAGCAACTGAGCTTTCGTCCAAGAACAGCCAGCCGGCCACACTTTAGCTAGGGCTTACCTAGTTAATAGTTTAAGGTTTAGGGGCCTCAGAATAGTATTTTAAAATTGAAAAAAAAAGAAAGAAAAACAAACAGACACAGTATTGGTGTTTTAATTTATTACATTTTGTGTGTATAGCCAATACCCATCATATTTAAAAAAGGACAACATTACAAACATACATTTATACAGTATCTAGACATGTCAGACTTAACAACACCAAGCTTTAATGCCTACTGTATACAATGGACCCTGGTATTTGCCGGATATTTGAGACCACAGCTACCCACAAACATCCAAAACTTTTAAATAATCAGGACTTCATCTAAAAATGATTGGAATTGCATATTTTAATAGTTCAAATCCCCCAAAATACCTTAATATGAATTAATACACACATTGGAAACTAGAAAAGCACTAAGGGAGCACAGCCTCCAACAAGCTCAGTCCCCTACCCACCCGACAGTGATCCAGTTTTCTTTCTAACATTTTAAGGAAAGACAACAAATATCTCTGTTCTTGCAGGGTATGTAAGAGGCTTAAAGGAACTAATTTCTCTGATCCTGTTCCATATTGACAAATGTGTTTTACGGGTACTGTATGAATTTATGTAATAGCCCCCCTCCATGGAGGGAGGGTTTTCAACACAGCTGCTAAATAAAAAAAGAAAAATTAAAAAGATAAAATATTGGTCCAATTAGTAGTAAATGAGGTCATTTTGTGATACAACAAAATATTCATGTCAGACTATGAGGCCTCCATGTTGCATGTGTAATGGGATAATGTGTGTAAAATTAACAGTGTGCCCTGCAAAGGGAAAAGGTAAGTTAATTCTACCCTGGTGTCCCATATTTGTTTTTTTCCAAACCTTTCTTTGGATTATAATTTTACAGGTATATAGGATAATGTTATTTATGCACTTAGTTTTTCCACACTCATCAGTGCAAAGACAAATATAGTAATGTCACCAAAGAAACACAGAACTCAAGCGTAACACAAAAACTGTAGAGTAGGGGCAAAGAGTTGCTCTAAGGGAGAGCTTGATTTGCCCTCTGGGCATTTTCTAAAAATAGCTAAAAATTGAAATGCACTAAGAGTTGAATAGAAATAACGTGTAGCATTTTGAAATGTATCTGTTCCTATCTTAAATCATTATTAATATTTGTGAGAAATTAACATGTGATCAGACATATCATATAAATAGAACTATTATTTTATTTTAGAACTAAATATAAACAGCATTGGGGAGAATACTTTGTAAATGTATTTAGTTACGCAATACTGAATACCTTCTTTAAAATGCATTTCGTAACGTATTCCATTATTATGTTGAATCCTGGTACTGCATTCCAAACACTTGGGATAATTTCCCTTAAAAACAGTATTTAAGTCTATTAAATTTCCCAAAATGCGCTGGTAGCTACTTCCATAGGAAAACAGAGGGCATATTGATGCTAGGTACTGCCCGAATAAAAAAAATAAAATAAAAGTATTTATTTTTGGCACAACACTTCTACCTCTTAGTAAACAAAAACCAACCACACTAACAAGCAAACTGTTTTTTAGCAGTAATATCTCTTTACATTTGATTTGATTTCATATTTTGTCATTTTAAACGAAGTTTAGATATTTTGCAGCCACAGCCAATTAGGCAAGATTCTGTTACAAATATAAGTATTGTTAACTGGCATTCATTGTACTCCAAATGGAAAGCTTTTATCCTTGTAGCCATATTTTTTTGGGAAACCTATCACAACAACATATAATCAAACCAACACAGTCACTGTAACTGTGAAAAATGACATAACTAACATGATATAGGCCCTGTCAACTAATGAAAAAATAAATAAATAAACAGTGGTTGAGAATTTTGTTTTGTTTTTGTACATCGCTGCTGTGTCTTAATTTTTTAGTGACTTTCACATACCTTTAAAGGCTGGCCAGCCGGATGCTTTAGTTCTAGTTTGCTGTTGATGTTGTCAATGCGCAGCATATTTTTTTTAAACCCGCCCGCAAAAGTTTACACAAAAATTTACGAATTTTCCCACGTGGATCATCACTAAACTTTGCAAAACATATTTTAGGTGGTAAAATGAATATGCCCCGTCATTCATTGATACCGCAATCACTGGAGTTTGCTTGCATACTTTACAGTTTGACACCAGAATCATTGCGGTGCGACTCCATGGCTTTGGCTGGGCTTTTGTCAGGAATGTTCGAATGAAATCTAGCATCACTTGAAAAAAAAAAAAAGAACTGCGAGAGAGCCCCATTGAATGCATCGTTTCATTCACTGCTAGTAGGTTTATCTGGCTGCGATTTTGGCTCCAACACCCCCAGCTCGTTGTCTGAATCCATACCTGGCAACTCACGTTAATGTTGGTGCTTGCAGATCTGGAGTGTTTCGGCCATAGGATATCTATTGTTTCGGCGGCATGTTGCTTAGGGGTATTATGGAATTGTCTACAAAACACAGAGACACACATTTCCCAAAATATATATATTCATCTTTCAAGTGGAAAGTGGAAAACACACAAGTATTCCAATGGTATTACAAAAGTAACTTTATTCTGAACACCATGTTATAAAACAGTAACTGTAACGGAATACAGTTCTCATAATAAGTATTCTAAATACGTACCGCCGGTACATGTATTCCATTACTACCCAACACTGAAGATAAACCATACAACTTTTCAAAAGTTTGTAATTTAGAGCTAGCCCTTCGTATTACTCAGCACCCTTTAAAGAAAGAGTTTCTTTATTTTTTAAACTGAACCTCATTTTAGTTTTAGTCAATATTACATTCATTTACTCACGCAGACAAGTTTGGAGCCTCTTGGAGCCGTTCATCAGGAGGTTATATTGAGTCGCAATCGTATATCCTTATAATGGGAGTCAATGGGGGCAGGATTGCGCCGCCTGTAATGAGGTATTATCTGCCCTAAAGCTCTGTCATTTAACCATGTTTTGTTATTAAATTTTAGCACTATTCCCGTCAGAGTTCAGAATGTTTCAGAAGTGTTTATTTGTTTCGTTCCGGGGTGATTTAGTGGCAAAAATACAACTACACTATGGCACGGTTACAATTACATCCATGCTGTGCTCCATCCTGGTTGTAGTCTAAGTAGGACTTTCACTCTGCTCTACAACGGTCGTTAGACAGAACTTGCTACTGCAGACATCAACATGGTTCGCATTTGCGTCTTCCCAGAATGACCAGTTGGACTAACTTGAGCTTCTACAGGCTCCCTTTCAGCAAACTACACAGACTACTACTAATGGTGCAGGTGCAACCTCACTGAAATCCCAGGTTAGCTTAAGTTGGAGCGTTTTATTGAAATTCTGTAAAAACTTCAGATGCTAATACCTTAGCACCTCAGAGACGTTCTGAAGTCACAGGGGAATATTACTAACTATACATAACAAAACATGGTTAAATGAAGGCGTTTTGGGGCAGATAATACCTTATTATAGGCGGCAAGCTCTTGCCCTGATTGATTCCAACTACATGGATATACGCTGTTTCGATATAAACTCATGCTGAAGGGGCTCCAAGTAGCTCCAAACATGTCTGGATGTGTAAAAAAAATAAAGTTCAGGTTGAAAAAAAAAACATTTTCCGTTAAGTAGCTTTCAGTTTCAAAAAGGTTGGTGAAAACTATAAAAAGGCAGTGTTTTAGGTGTACATTTGAGTAGACTATTTAACAAACATCAGTCTACTGCATTATTCTGAAATTGTTTAAAGGCATTCTATTGAGTGATATGTTGTTTTTTCTCCTGCTCTTTGAGGTTAATATAATCCCTCAAGATTGCTGGGATGTACCGCTTTAAAATATGGCTTTTTTCTCTCTATGTTTTGTAAAAATGTCTAGATTTCTGTTGGATCTTCACGACTGTTCAGAACTACATAATCCAGAAATGACAAACCATGAGTCAACTCATCATCAACAGTAATTGAACTTTTATGCATTCATTACCTGAAAGGAGTTTTTTGTTGATGAAAAGTGTCTTGCTTGTTTTGCTCACCCATGCCTTCTCTTGCGTACATGTCTTGGCACTCTTAGAGGAAAATAACATAACAGAATACAGTTCTATTTCACTCCTCAGTTCCTGAAACAGCTTTAATGTGCATCACTGGTAATAGCTTTACTCTAAATGAAATTCCATTTAGTCAAACTTTTTAGGGACCTGTGTGGAAATTATGCACAGGTATTTTAGTAAGTGAGGAAAGTGGAAAAACTGTTAAATAGAGGGGAGAGAAAAAGAAATTATATTTATTTTTATGGCGAAAGGGATTTTAGTCCAGGTTTAAATGGTCCAACTTTAAAAAAAAAGGACACTTCATTGTTTTGGTTTTTTTACGTGATTCAGCTGTTTGTAGCTTTTGTGCTCAAACGGACTAAGGTGGCCCCAGGATCATTTCTGCCATTTCAACCTACCCCACTTGCATTTCATTAAAAAAAAACACAGTATACTGTATATGCTAAAGTGTAAGGACAAAGTGTCTGTCTTGTGATTGGAGGAAAAGTGAAACTCAAGCTCCATTTAAAGGGATTACGTGAAGTTTGAAAGTTTTGTCCTACCTAGTGCCCCCTCAGGCCAATTACGTAACTACAGCCTAAATGATAAGCTCGGGCATGGGGTTCATGCCTCCTTCACGCCGGGCAGGGAATCCAGGCATCAAATAGTTCAAATGGATGAAATTAAATTAAATGAAAACCCAGCTGCTTACACACTTTGTAGTCTGCGTCGAGGCATCAGCACGTCACGTCAGAACGTCATTGTGTGGGCGGGGATTTCTCTGTTGCTAGTTGTTTACAGCGTCTTCCACCAGGAAACTGGTAGAGCATATATAGTACCGTAGTTGGCCTAACCGGGTTTTGCTAGCGTTAGCTAACATAACAAGAAAGTTAAAAGAAAATATTTAACTGCTTACCTGGCCATCCAATACCTTCCCTCAAATAAGGTCCAATCTCTTTCCGTCTTTGTAAACAGACGAAGACTCTTATTTAAGGGTGTCCAAGTGCAGCCCCCGACTTCAATTCGGGATTGATACAAATCTTCCCCCCCCAGCACAAATGGCTGTTCCAGATAGAAATGTTTTTTTAATTAGTGCAAACTTTTCCACATTAATGCAAATCTTGTTGCAATAGAACATGTTGGCAAGAAAACACCAAGTGTGTCTTTTTTTTCCCCTCTTTTATCCTGTCCACTACAAAGACCACATCTGTCCACTGATTTTTACTCAGAAACTGACTTTACTGTATCTAAAATCAGTTTTTAATGAATTTAAGAAACATACCTAATTATAGCAAGCCTTTTCAAAGGAAGAATGACCTAAATCCGGATTTTATTGGTTCTATTCCAGACCCCCAAAAAATAACAAATGAAATGTGCAAAATTTACCCTTAAGTTTTGCATCAATTATTATTTACACATACCTTTCTAACAGTAAATCCAATTACTTTGATTAAAGTATTGCATACTTAGCTTATGTTGATTTTTTATTGAGTTTTGTAATTAAAAAAAAAAGAAAAAATTTGGACCTTGAGTCCATTTGACTTGACTATATTTGCCAATGTGAGAAAATGTTTTGACACCCCTGCTCTAAGTGGTTGACAGCCTGCGTGTGCTGCTCCAAAGTTCAGTTTTCCCAACTTCACGCAGCAACTGCTCAGATGGTCCATCAACACATCCAAACAGCAGCTACGTGGACTTGCTGATACCCACTGCACGAATGCGCACAACTTTCTGCATGGCAGCTTGATGCCCATTGATATGTTTAAGGTACCATAGACTTTACATTTAATGTAGCTACCCTGCTGCCTAGACTCGCTGACCGGTGGGAAGACGGCTTCACACATGCTGTGTGAGAGCTCACGAACGAACAAACATTAAAAACAGCTGAGTCAGTCCCAGCCTGGACAATTTATCGAATTTTTGGCATGATTTCAACTGAGGTAAGAAATGTTAAATTTAATTTGAATTTTATTTTCTCTTATAATTTAGTGACATTTTAAATATTATTGTAGAAATTAGTAAATCCAATTTGGGTTTCGCTTTAAAACGAACATATTTTATTTCTGGTAATGAATATTCAAGTAATTTTTACTCAACTTTTCCCAGATTATTGTTCACTTCGAAGTGAATTTTTACATATTTTTACTTAAATTCAAATTACTTTTTGTGTTAAAATCATCAATTTATTTTTTTTCAAAAAATCCAACACATATTTACTGTTGAATTTTATTAATATCTATTTAAGTTTTTTGTTTAAGTTTAATTACATGTTACACCACATCTTTTGCAATTTACATTTTCTTAATTATATTACGTGTCACTTTGTTGCCAATTTTTTTAGGTAACCTCTATTAGGAGTTTTGACAGTGCACTTGCTATTAAAGGAAATTTACAGGCATATAGTGGCAACCAAAGTGAAAAGGCCAGAGCTTATTCTACTGACCAGAGCATTGAGTGAGCATGTATGAGGAAGAAATTCTAAATGTTTATATATTTATTTGTGTTTAAACTTATGTATAGTCCCATTAATCAATATACTTCTAATCACCTTCTATGGCAAGCTATACTAATTTAGAGTTGCAGGTAAAGTTAAAGGTACTACCTGCAAAGGCCACTCAAGACACATCTCACTCACTTTGTGGGGCAATTTGGAGTCATTCATTTAGAGTTTTCTTTTTGGCTGCATGGTGGCGCAGTGGTTAGCACGCAAGGAGGTTGTGGGTTCGTATCCTGGCCCAGGGTCTTTATGCATGGAGTTTGCATGTTCTCCCTGTGCATGCATGCATCCCTGTCTCTGTCTCTATGTGGCCCTGTGATGGACTGGCGACCTGTCCAGGGTGTACCCCGCCTCTCGCCCGTTGACAGCTGGAGAAAGGCACCAGCCCCCCCACGACCCATTAAGGATTAAGCGGTTAAGAAAATGGATGGATGAGTTTTCATTCTTTCCAGGTTTGGTTAAGTATGGGACTGCACGGTGGTGAGGTAGGTAGCACTGTTGCCTTGCAGCAAGAAGGTTGTTGATTTATCATATTTCAGATACCAAGTAGTAATGTTTAGTTATTTTGTACAAATATATACAGAAGTGGCTTTTAAATCTACAACTTCTTGTTCGATCAACTTTCAATTTAATTTAGAACAGTCAGAGTTAGTACTGCTGAAAACCTAACTGTGGGCCTTTCCTTTAATTTTAGACTTCTATCAGTTCTATTCTGATGGATATCAATGCATCTTTCATGTATATGTCAGATTTTCAAATGTGATTCATGTAAATGGAACAACAACATTGTCATAACCCCTAGAATAAAACTCTATTTTGATACCTTATCATTGGTGAAAATGAAATCAAACTAAATATTACTGAACAGAGAAAAGCTCTAGGGAAAGTTCATGTAAAAGCAGCTTTAACAACCCCCCTAGAAATGTGATTGTAAAGTTGAAGCAATCTGACGGTAAAATTGCTTTTTTGATTTAACTATGAAATGTTTTTTGTCCTCTGTGGCACATTAGAAACTCCAATGATTGGACTAATCTGAGGGCGGTAACTGAGGAAGTCTATTGCTTTGTTTTTTTAATGATTAAAGAGTTTAAAGCAGATTACACTGTCAGAGCAGGAGAAAAGAAACATCTGTAATTTTGTCTGTTTTCCTTCCACTGGGTGTACATGTGGTTGGAATAAATATGATGAAAAGTTGCCAGGGTTTATGTCTGGACTTTTAACACTCTTTTTCTCTTTGTAGTTGAGTGAGAGCCTTTGCTGCTTGAACACATGATACCCAAATGTCCCTTGCAAGATGTTTAGGTGAAGGGATAAATAGGAAGCGCACCATGAAGCTTAAGGATTGAAGTGGGTTCAATGCAGAATTTGATTTGTAGGGAAAACTGATGGATACAGTTTATATAAGAATAAAAAATAAAAACAATCTCATTTTGATGATCTAATGTGACCAACCTTAAAATAAAATTATTAAATATAACCTTTTAACTGTTAAATGTTTGATAATCAGTAATGAAAGAAAAACGACAGCTAATCAGATTTTTTTTTACATTATAGTAAATAAGTATATATTTTTTTTATTCCAGCAACAGGCCGCAAGGACAGCCCTGATGCTCAGTCATTGGTCCAACCCATTTGTATTGAGATTATTTAAAGAAAGGTAATGCTGTGATATTTATTAGTAGGCTATTTAACAGCTCATATGTTTCATCCTTTTCACAACTATTCACTTGGTTATTTTAAAACTATCGCTGCCTTTTGATGCATGCTTTTCTTTTCTAGAGGCACTAAAATAGTTACAGTATAAGCCAGATGTTTAAATACACTGATATTTAGTTACTTTCTTCAAATACAGAAAAGTACATACACTAAGATTATCATACGCTGCCTTTATAAAATGCCGAATGATAATTCCATGGCTTTGTAAGCTTCTGATGTTAATTTTCAACATCTGAGTTTTGGGGAGACACACATGTGGATGTATAATAAGGTAACGTGGCAAATATAGGGCTATTAATTCATGCAAAATTGGATACAATTTCAAAATGATGTTTGTTCAAACTCTTATCCTAAAGCATAAACAGTATCAGAATATCCAACCATTTATTTAAAAGCAATATTAAAAGCCATTTTGTAGATGCAAAGAAAAAAAACCCAAAAAAACTATGTGATTTTTGGAAACATGTTCCATAATTTGATGTAACTCAAATTTCATTGTGAACAACTTCAATACCTCAGTATAATGGAAAATTATCTTCAAAACATAGTTGTTTCCACTTCAATCATCAGTTTGTAAAAATAATTTCCAGACATAGTCCAAGTTAATTTTTGTCTATGATATATATCTTTCTCTGTACTATTGTCTAATATAAATTAAGTTCTGAGGGAGACTTAGCTGCCAATTTGTTAACCTTGTGAACATTTCAGATGCAATGCCTTAATATAAAGGAAGACTGTTAGAGCCTCTTTCTAAAGGTCTAATACAACGCTGTTCATATAATGTTTGCAACCTAATCAACCTCCCTTTCCTTGTCTGCATAAGCTCTTTTTATACACTTTGCAACTGCAACTTTACTTTTGAGATGTAGAACTTGAATAAAGTAGGGAAAATCAACTGCAGAGGGCAGGCATTGTTCAATATTCAGCATTTTTTCTCATAACACTGCAGAAAGTTGAATAGTTAACATTGATTCATGAATCCTTTACTCCTGTGGCGATAAAGTGCTGTAAAGATATGTCCCAGTAAGAATACTTTAACCTTGGGTTTTTAACATCTTTCTATCAGACAATCTTTTATTATTTCATCTGCTTTTTAAAATACCCATTGTATGACCCTTAATATTCGAATGAGTACAGCTGCTGGGCAAAAAAAGTAAACTCTGTATTTAACTTTGAAAATAGGTAGAATTCTAAAATTCTTTCACACACAGACCTTCTTCCTATCTTCTTGACTAAGGTTCAAAACTGTCTCGCTCATCATGATTCAAACAATGGAAGACATATCCTGCAGTTGTATTAACCACTTTAGATGGATCAATTGTTTGTCTGTTTCAGGTGCACAAAAACATATCATTTCATGGCACTATACAAATAATCTCTAATTTAACCCCTTTCGGGTCATTGAGTCCCGTTGGCAGTATGCTGCATTCTTCTGGGTCAAATCTAACTTCTTTGAAAACCTTTCTATGTATGTATTCATATTATACATAATAAAAAAAAACTGAGATGGTTTTCGGAAAGGCACAAATAACATGTTTTGATTTTTTTATTTCAAACAAATTCTTTATGAAATATTTGTATTACGGAGCTACAAAAATTTGTAGTGTGACAACATTCATGAATCTAACAACTGGAAAGAAAAGATCACCTTCATTTTTTGCAGTTTTGCACCACATGATCACAAGGGTCAAGGTAGACACCCCACTCCCATATATGATGGTGTGCCTTCAAACACTGACAACAACATAACTCAAAGGATAACTAAGTAGCTACATTTGGAACATAAACTTTAACGTCCAACAGAGAATTTCTACAAATAACACAAGCATATCACCTTTAAATCTTTGCTACCCATAACTATCCCTCAACTGCTTTTTTATTTTATTTTTTTTTTTAGGTTTTGTGGCCAGAGTGGCCCTTCTTTTGGTCTCTTTTCAATAATGTTCCCATTACATGTTCATTGTTGGATTTATAGGAAATGTTCACTTAATATTGCATATCCATAATTATTAAAATTGATAATAACATAAATTACAAGTGTAATGTGAAAAAAAAATGCCTTTTTTTAATTTTACTCAAATACAAATACTTTTCCCCCCTCAACATATAAAAATACAGATATACATACCGACTGCTATCCTACTATCAGGGTGGGCTGGCTATAGGGAGATTTGAGAGTTTTCCCGAATAACAAATTACTTTAGGTTTTGTGTTAAAACACTGAGGGCTTGATTTATCAAGATTCTTAATAATGAACACAACATTGCGTGCACTTTCATTTGCGGGTGATCTACTAAGATTATGTGAATAATTCATAACAGGCGCAGGGAGCAGTATTCAAATGAGGAGTTTTTAGCCGCAAACGTGGACTGTGCCACGGCTAGAGAGAGGAGGAATGTGCGCATGGATTCATGATGGGTCTGGCGAAAAGTGGAAAAACGGCATACGTATCAATTCTATGGCTGTTAAATAGTTCATTACTATTAGGGTAGAATGTTGTCAATTATGTTTCTTGTTTGTAAGTTATAAACTTAATTCATGTGGTGTACATGTGCTGAACTCTGCTCCATCTAATGTCAGATTTATTAAAGCTCCAACATTTCCAGAAAAAGGTTACTATGATGTCCAAATTCTACTAATGTTTAAATGCACCACACTTTATCATGGCCTCTATTAAAGGTCAAGTTTCAGTAGAAAAAAATAATAATCTTGAAAATATGTAATCCGAAATGTATGAATTTTGTTTTTTAAATGTCATATATAGCCATTTAGTCATTGTGATATTGTATATGATTATTACTTTTTATTAATTGCAGTCCTGGAAGAATAACCACTACAGGGGAAACTAATCAGGATGCATGAGGATCATAACTCACTGTGCGCTCAGTGCGTTTTCAGCAAGTGGAGACACGCTGAAGGCGCAATGAGTTATGATGCATCTTTGGGAGAAAAAAAAGGTCAATATTTACATAACTGTCCGGTTTATGGCCATTAGAGTGTTAATTACTCTTAGGTTATATTGTGTGTGATTTGCATTTTTTGCTGGTCAGTAATAAACGTGCTGAATGTGATGGCACAAAGTTAAGACATGCTTTTCAGAAGTGGCAACTTACTCTTCAAAGCCACATACTAAAACACAGAACAGAGTCCTCATGAATCCTCTTTTTACATCCACAACAGTCTAGTTAATTCCCTTCAGTACAATAGTTAGTCCAGAAGTCTTTTCAGAAAGGTTTTCAGAAGGTTCCAGAAAACCTCGATAATTCCTTTTCTGTATCTCTCAAAAGTTTTCATCATAACATGCAAGTTAGCATGCAAGTTGACACTCCTCTATTTTTTCGTCTTAATTGGCGGCCTGCAAATAACAAATTGGTGCACACGAACTGAGGCCAAAACTTTGATTAAGCTCCAGCTTGCTTGCAGAGGGTTGAGGAATAATTTGACAAAGGGCAATTCTGCAGAGACAAAAGATAAGGTGCTACGTAAAGAGGTAAAAATTAATGGAGAGTTTGAAGTTATTAAAAATATCTAAAGAAAAAACAGAAAGCAAATACAGTTTTTTTTAAGGGTATTTATGACCTGTTTTATAAATTTACAATAAGAGTAGACATCCTTATTTTTTTTTTTTTTTCTTTTTTGCAAAGACAGACGACCTGGTATATCTGAGATTTTTCTTCAAAACAAAGCAAAAACTTAAACACTCTGCACTCACTTGTATGGATGGACCCATCAGCTTTGAGGAGATATTGCAATGACATTTTAATTTTTGGTCTCTTATTTTCACTCATGAGACATTTTACTCTAGTGAGACAGACACTTGAGCTGACAGAAAACTGGCTCATTAGCTTTGGTAGCAATTGTGACATTTACAGTTTCATGAATACAGACAAAAGTAGTTAAATTAAGGCATTCATCACAAAGAGGTTCCAGGACTAACAAAGACCACAGATAATACCAAGTACCTTTTAGGTCAATCACAAAGCGATAGAATAATTTTAATTTCATATATTAAAATGGAGATTACAGTGAGAACATCACTGACTACTATGACTGCGCCAAAAGATTTTCTAAAAACAGAGGGAATAAGTCAGTAGGAAACATTTTTGCATAAGATCAAAATAAAGAAGTAAAATATTCTTGACGAAATATTTTACAGTTGAAACAAGATTCTTAAAAAACACTCCAAAATTATTTTTCTTATTGTCTAAACTTAAGTCAGACTATATATTTTTCTAATGTTAGGTAGGTTCAAAATTATTAAATGGCTAAATTTGAAAGATAGAGCTTTTTTTCGGAGAATTCATCACTTTTTTCTAAATCAGCTCTTTATATATGCTTCTACTAGGTTGCCTAGCAAGAAAATAAATATCTCAACAGTGATTCTTTTTCTAGCACTACCTATAAAAACAGTTATTTGCTCATTGAAAAGCATAAAAATAAGCATTATTTTTCAAAACAGTTTGCTTTTGAAATAGTAGGTGAAATTGAACATGACATGATAATGACACAAACTGATTTGGTTTCAAGAATTTGCTGCATTAAATAAACAAAATACCTCATCTTATATTTTATAATGTTTAGTCATTTCATTTTTATCTTAGGTCTATGTCATAATGGCAAAATACTCAGTGAAACAGCAAAGTTTCTCAAAAAACGTTTCTTTTTTAATTGAAGTTATTCTAATATATTCTCTTAGGTGAGCAGAAGAGAGCGAGAGAGAGAGAGAGAGAGAGTCAAAACTGTAGGAAACACTGCCACCTTAGAAATTCCCCATCTCTCCCTCATTATGACTGTTCCTATCAATCCATTCATTTGGAGATAATTAAAAAGTTGCCAAAATAATAGGACTCAAAATGCAGGCCAGAGCCATTAAAACATTTTCTCCCTTTCCCTCTGCTGGTGCAGCTGCCAAGCAAGGTGACACTCCAAAATGGCCAGCTGTTATCAGCGCACTCCATACCAGTTGGTCTCAATGCTTTGGAGAATTTGTTTAATAAGATCCCCCACTACCACCACCCCAAGCCCAACATTTCCTTCCCATGTACACATGCCAGAAATTCAGGCATTTGAAGATTAGGGAGACTGGGAAAGCCCGGGTGTTTGAGAACTGTTACAAAAACATGCTCAGAATCTTTCTGTTTAATGTGTGTCAATCACAACAGAAAAAGAGCAGCATAAAGAGTTATTACTCATGGTTTTTACTTTTTAAGAGGTATTGGCCAACTGGTTTCAACTTTTAATTATAGTTTGGTTGAAAAGGGAAATAAAAATGTAGATTATCACTAAATATGATTCAGGGATTTTCTTTTTGAATGGAAAAACTATTTTCAGTGAGAATGATTTTTACAAATCAATATTTAATCAGCATAGAAAACCTTGAAATCACTATTAATCCCATTGTAATGTAGAACAAAATTATTTTTCAGTGTCTTTAGCCTGTCAAATGTATTTTTATTTTTATTTTATTTTTTTTTACTCTTGCACAGGCATCCTTTTTTTTATGATTTTCAGCCATGAATGTGAAATGGAACTGTAGCAGATTATGGATAGCTCCAAAATGGAGTTGACCCAATCATCAGCAGTTCAGAGTGAATAAAGTAATCGAAAGTTTGCCATTTGTAAGGATGTGTTAATTAAAGATGTCCATCAGAAGGGTTCTTCATCATTACCGATAGTGTCACCATAAGCTTTAATTTATTTATTTTTTTCTTTTATTGTATTTTAAGAGACTCAGATTTAAAGAATACTCAGCATTTTTAATACTTAAAGTACGTATAAAAATAGATTAGATGACTGGGACTTATTAATGAATTTCCAAGAAAAATTTTTTACATTTCATGAATCTAACACTGCACAATTTCCTTGCAGTAAAAATTTAACGGGCTCTTATTCTGGCTGAAAGTCTTTCTCTATTGAGTTTGTACGCTCTTCCTTTTCATTTGTAAATTCTCTCTAGGTACTCCAACTTCTTCCAGAAATATGCATGTTAGATTATTCGGTGCTGTGATGGACTGGCAACCTGTCCAGGGTGTACCCTCACTCTCGCTTGATGAATGCTGGAGATAGGCCCCAGCCATGACCCTTTGAGAATAAGCGGTATAAATAATTGAATGGATAGATGCATGGATTAACTGGTCTCTTGAATTTGCTCTTAGCTGTGGAGATTTGCATGCAATGTTCTTTTTCCTGTGTCCCTTGTGTTTTCTTCTGAAGGACGAGTGACCTGCTCAGGATGCATCTCACTTGGTGCCAATTAGTGCTGAAGATAGGAGCCTCCCAACTTAGTTAAAGACAGTGGATAGATAAATATATCCCTTGTTCCCTGGCTTCTGTCTGTTGATTCTCAGATGACTAGCCAATGTAGAATTTAAAATGAACTCATTGGAGATTAAAATATAAGATAATGCAGTACTGAAAGGTAATTTGTTGATATAATCTGCCCAAATAGTAATAAAAAATAAAAAAAATCAGCGCAACTTAGTTTTTGGGGTAGACAGAGTCTTATAGGTCTCTTTGGCATTAAGAATCAATATGATTGCTTAGTGCTGAAGCTTTTCTGATTCAGAAAGTATTACAAAATGAACAACCAATGTATTTAAACACAGCAAGCAATTTTGCTGTACATAAAAAAGCATCTGTTACTATTTTTGACCGACAAAAAATGAGCATAACAGCATACTTTTAATACATTGGAGAAATACAACTATAACCTAAAGCTTATATTTCACTTCAGGTATAAAGATGCAATGGCAAGAAAAGTTACAATATCATGATTTAAGTGTGTATTCATCAAATTATTCTTTAAAAACTCATATCAACGGGTCACTTTTTCCCGAGGATGGACTCAAAAAATGCAAATACAAGTAAACTCCCATCCTGATGTAATTTAACTGTACAGAGAGAGCTAGCTAATGAGGAAAATTCAGCACACATGTTTCCACATTCTGCATATGCTTTTATATGCTTTTATATGACGTGAAACATGGCTTATGCTAATTGGAATTAATTGTCTTTAGCACATTGCTTGCATTCTAATTAGCCAAGGGGATATGCTGATTGCACTGATGGCACATTGTCAGGGGTCAGGGGTGGTATAAGTAAGTGCTTTAAATGCATGAAATTCTGGGAAATCAAGATTGCCTTTTTTTCCCTCTTTCTATATTGCCTCCAATTCCGGTTTTAATGTTACGGTTATTGCATCCCACCCACTTATCATGCTCTTTATTATGAGTGCTGGCTTAATCACACACTGTGTTGGGCATATTTCTCAAACAATAACAAAAAAGCAGAAATAGTTGTCTGTATGACATAAGACGTGCTGAGGTACAGAGATGTCTTAGCTATTATTGAGCAAATGTAAGTTGGAAGACAAAAACATAGCCCAAGCATTTCCTTGTCGTCATGGTGTCTTTATACAATCTTTTCAAATCATTATGTTACAGTTATTACACAGACTGAGACAGCAGAAGTTTTTTTAGCTACTCTGACAACCATTTATGCTGTAGTATTTCTGCTACATGTAGGCAAATCTGACACTCATTTTAATAACTCACACTTGAATAACTCTCTGGTCAGCATTTAGCATTTAAAGCCACATTAATGTTTTCCATCGGTGCTTAAATCAGGAGACATCTGGCTCCTGCTCTTTGGCATACTGCAAAGAAAACTTTCTCTTTATTGCTTCGTTGAAAGAAAAGTTATCAGTTTAAAAACAAACAACAACATTTTAATCTGAATATTCCTAAATGTTGTTTCATTGGACTCATTACATCCATTCATCCATACTATATTACCATAAATGGGGAACTACAACCAGTCATGGAGTTAAAGGCTTAGTACACCTTGGACTCGCCTGTTAGTCACAGCTGGACACAGATACATTCAAGACAAACAGCTTAATTTGCCTCTCTATGTTGTCAAGTAGCAGTGAGTATATGCATGCAAGGTTGTATATGTTTTTAGACTATGGAAGGAAACCAGATTACCATAAGAAAAAAATATCCAGGAAAGGAAATGTAAACGCTAAACGGGAAGGCCAGGACTCAAATCCAGGAGCTTCTTTCTTCAAGGTAACAGTGCTGACAGCTGCAACAATGAAGCCTGTATTTCAACATGACCTTATTGTAATGTATGTTGTTCAGATCCTAGACTTTGTCCCACGTCATAACCAACACATTTTTAAGCTAACTGACCCTGCCTACTGACTGCAACTATTGTGAACTCATACAGACTTTCCCCAAATGGAAATTGACATCAAAAATCAGGCAAAAATCCTGCATACTCTGTCATCAACTTCAGGCATTACTGATACTTACCTTCATAATAATTTTGCACTGGTTTTGTTACAATAGTGTACTTGCTCTTCCTGCAAAAAAGACAAGGTAAGCGCCCCAAAGGTGACCACGTGTGTTGCGTAACAGGTTAGTACATGCTTTTTTTTAACTGCTTTTAATTTTTTGTCAACTCTTTCAGAACAAAACAAGCACATTCATTGACTGGTTTATCTAGATAATATCAAGATCAGGAGATATCCTGCAATTAAAGAGTCATAGGTTCAGTTCAAGCTACCTCCTACCACATGTCAATGTGCTCCTGGGCAAGGCACTTAACCCCAAGCTGCCTTCCAAGCTCAGTATCGGTTTGTAGCTGTCTGCGTGTTTGTGAGTCTGAATGGGTGAATGTGGCTCCAGTATAATGTTCTTTGCATGGTCAGCATGACCAAATAAGCGCTATAGAAGTTCAATCTATTTGCCATTTTCATCAATAACACTCTCTCCAATCAGTGCTCCTGGCTGTTTAAAAGTTATAAGGGAGGGTAAAATATTCATATGGCAATATTTTACCCTCCCTTATAACAAACACATGCAGTCTTAGCCTGAAGTGAATTTAGTGCTACAGTATATATATAGTAATATGGTATCGGGGGATTTAACGGCTTTAACTGCACACAAACTCAGTCCTGTGACAGATGGTGTCATTTGAATACATTTTTGACAGCTATAATACTTTAGTGCAATCGCTGCAAGTGAAGCATTAAATGATTCCACAGAGAAAAGTATACTAGTACAATTATTGCAAAACTCAGTATAAAGTAGATTACTCTGGAGGGACAAACACTCACAACTAAGGCCAGTTTTAGAGATGCCAATAAACCTTACATGTGCATTTTGGGATGAGGGAGGTATCGGAAGCAATAAGAGAAAAATATATATATATATGATATGGATTTAAAATCATGTAAACTCCACGCAGATAACCAAATGAACATCAAAACACAGGACCCCACACATTTTAACCAGAGAGGAAAGGAAAGCATTTGAATTCTGTTAATTATATTTCTCTGAGAAACAAATGCTATCCCTCTGGGTAATCCAGCTTCCTCCCACAGCCCAAAAACATGACTGTTAGGTTAACCGGTCTCTCTAAATTGTCCTCAGGTATGAGGGTGGGTGCATATGGTTGCTTGTCCCATTTGTCTCTGTGTTGCCATGCGATGGCCTGGCGACCTGTCCAGGGTGTATGTATCCCTGCTCTCGTCTTGTGATTCCTGGAGATAGGAAAAAAAAACAACATGGATGGATGGATGAGAAAAGCATAAAGGTCTACCCTGTCAATAACTAATTTAGCTATGTAGCCTTTATTAAAAGATAAATAACATACTACAATGCAAGAAACAACAATATACACTGGGAGCTTAATTACAAATCTTGTAATGATTAGGACCGTTGGCTATGACACATTATTTAGGATATTCTTTTAATTTCTTAATTTTCTTTCATATTTAAACTACTGCCTCAATCAAAGGAAAATATTTAGTTTTGTTTCGGGACTCAAAAAGGAACACAAATCTGAATGCTTAAACTTGCTTGCTCAGTAAGAGAGATTGCTGAGGAATTGCTGTGGTTGGAGTCTGCATGATCTGGGCACAACCTCACGTTGATGACTCATCGCAATCTGCTGGGATTCCTTACATAAAAAACTTTTAACTGATTGAAATGTTTGTATAATTTTATTCAAATGACTTTTGTTGTAAAGTGATTTGAGATTACATTTGTTGTGAATTGGCGATATATAAAAAAAAGTGAATTGAAAATTGAATTAAACTCTTAATCGGCCGGTAAGTCCTCAAAGGTCACTTTTCAATTGGTTTTGGTGAAAAAATTTTATGGTTGTTAATTTTATTTTCAGAAAGCCTTTTGAATGTCTTTCAGTGGTCCTTATCATTATTTTGTTTTACAGTGATCTAGCACCAAAAAGGTGCTTTATCTGATTTAGAAGATTTCTCAACAATAAAAAATCCTTTGGAGAAAACATCTTGAAATGGCTTTCTGAATCTCTAAACGCCAAGAGCAGAATAGATCAGGAAGTAAATGCACCAACACTAGCGATATTAACATCTGGGAGTGTAATAGTTGAGTTACTGGGATTGATAAACAAGGCCAATACTGTAATAAGGTCCATTTAACACTTTACACTGTCTTATCAAGGCTGCGTCTGAGCCACAGGGCTGAGTAGATATGCACAAGTGTGGATCTCTCTCAGAGTGTGTGTGTTTGATAGAACCAGTCAGGTGTTTTCCCCCAGGCCACCCAGATATCATCAGTCATTATCCCTGTCATTCATCAAACACTGCAGGTGCACGTGAGCATGTGTGCTTCACCGGTGCTCCCCTCCCTCATCCCTGCTGCCTCTTCGCTGCTGCTCCTTTACTCACTTCCTCCACAGAGCCCCTCCAAACACTGCTCCCCGGAGGCCAGATGAGATGCAAATTTGTACATTCTGGTGGATAATGCTGATACAGGGATTTCAGAAAAAAGGTAAAGTTATAAGAAAAATTGAGGAATAGTGTTGAAAATATTTCAATTTGCTCATTTGTGCTGCTGTCCACCGACCTAATACTTGTGTCAAAATACAACCACATATTTAGCTTTGACAGCACTTTTCAAAAGTATTCAAATCCCTTAAACTTTTCCATGCTTTGTTACACAGCCAAAATAGAGAGCATGGGGAGTTTGTATATAAGTAAATCAAATAAACAGCTAAACGGCCCATGCTATCTGGAGGAGCTGCTGAGCCACAAGCCATTTTATGAAAGAGCAAACATGTAAAAGAATATTATCTGGCCTGATGCCACCAAAATATCCTACAAGCAAAATTGTATGTATAGTGGAAGACTAACAAAGCAAATAACCCAGAATCCAGCACAAAACTTGGTGGTGGCAGGATCATGCTGTGTGGACCCGTTTGTTCTGCAGGAACTGGGAAGTTGGTTATGCATTTGATTGTGAAATTAGCAGTTTTAAATGTTCAAATGTGTTCTCCATCAAGTCCAACTAAGCTTGATCTTTTTTTTTCCAAAGAAGAAAAGCCAAAAATTAGTGATTTCCAAAAACTGACGGCTAACAGTTGAAGTAAAAAAACCTTATATTGCTACGTAGAATAGACTCAGGGAACTGATTAAACAAACATACTGAAAAAACCTAGTTTTGAAAACCAGGTTGGAGAAATCAACCTGGTACGTATTTCTTTGACCTCCCTTGTTCTCCCTGCTCCTCCTTTCTCTGGGCTCCATTCTGTAAAAACAAAGAATTTCCTTTCATTGTTATGCTGCCTATAGTCAGATATATACAATAGTGAAAAAGGTTGCCCTGCTACCCCATTTTTGTCATGCCTACAAGACATCAAAGATTGGAAGGCCTGAGCTTTCTAAGGTTTAATGAAAGACAAAGGGAAGTGATGGTGTTTGGTCCAAGAAGCTTCTGTGACCCATCCACAATCAATCTGGGTCTCTTGGCTCCACATCTTAAACAAACCATGTTAAATCTGGGTTTTCAAATGGACATCGAATTTATACTTGATTGTCAAATCATTTAAAGTCCAGCTTATTTTAATTGAGGTAGGTTGCGAAGGTGAAGCCGTTTTTATCTAAACCTGCTCAGCAGAATCTGGCTGTGATTCACTGCAGCTTGCGTTATGGTCTCGAAACATGGGAGGCTTTGAAAACCAGACACATGGGAGACGGCCTGAAGGATTGGCCAGCAACACAAGGCAGCGGCAATCTCTGTTCCAGGGCGAATAGTGGGTCTCCGCTGGTTTTGATTGGCTGTCATATTGGAGGGAATTTTGGGGTATCAAAGCATTTTTTCGGTGAAGAAGCAGCAGATGTGAATTGTCACAAAATTTTGGTAGAGTTAAGTGAAATCCTACTTCTGTCTTTGCTATATAAGAAATGAAAAGACGTGAAAAGATATATAGTATTAAGTTTTCCTCCATGTTTTCCAGAGATGACTGAGTAGCATCCTGTCATCGGTCAGTCAATGAAACCTCTGCTGAGAGGTCCTTTTCTCAACAACAGCAATCGAAAGTTTAACTTTTCTCAACTCTCCTTGGATTGCGTCGCATACACAATGCATGCACGACTGCAAAATTTCCCATGCACGATTTTCGCTTAGCATGAGGGAGACCCACAATCATACCTTTGTCACGTATGTCCCATTGAAAATGAATGAAGGAGAGGCAAAGTCGTCTTCTGTCTGTCGAGCCCATTAGCTTGTGTACGGTTAAGATACGATTAAGTTAGCTCTGAAAAAATACAGCTGAAAAAAGTGCAAGGGACAGAGGACACAGACATGGGAAGTGCAGGGAACATGTCCGTGTCTCTGTGTCTCTTACACCAATGATCAGCAGGGCAGATGCCCTAATGACCTACAGGACGGAATTCCACCCCCAAACCCCACTGGAAAAAAAAAAAGAGAGAGAAGAAGAGTTCTTCATCTGATAGCTGAATCCAAAGACAGATCCACACAGAACCATATTATACCTCAGTGGAAAAATGCTTTAAACCCATGTGTCCATAATGTGATTTAAAACAACAACAAATATCTACAAAAAGTTCTGGCAAAATATTTTAGATATGGAAATAGTTTGCCTGGTTCTTAATGAGTGGAATAAATACATGCTTTGAACATTTTACTCATGGTTTATCCTTTTTCTCATAATAAGTTGTATAATCTAAACCTACATCTTTGCATTCCTTATTGATATGCAGACTTTTTTGTTGTCCAGCATTTGATCTGTGAAACTATGTTCCCCGACTATGTTGGCCTCACCTCAGCTCCAATGCTGCCCAGTGGCTGACTAAAGGCTCTAATTGGGTGGCTTGCATGATACATGGCAAATACACATGCAGCTGGGCTGTGCCTCTTCTACTTTTTCAGTCCCACATCTCTACTCGTCTCCAAAAACTTCCACTGCCAGTTCTGAAATAGTTGGACACAAGAGAATCTTTCCTTGTTTGTATGGTTGGCAGAGTAAACTGTTAAACACTAGTATTCACCTAAAGGGATCCATTGGTGGACGAAACCAACTGTGATGACTTCTAAAGTGGTTGTAGTACTACACTTGTTAGCAGCCTTCTCTATTACCCCCGAAAAGTGATATTACGTGGTCCATCTGTTGTCGCTGTTTTTCCCCCTGATTTGAAGTAGTTTATGTTAATAGGACATTTCCATACATCGTTTTAAAATGTTTATAATGACATCTGTCTTGTTTTTTTTCTGTGAAATTTTATTTATTGATCAAGCATTTTGGGATTTTTTTTTTTCGTCAAGCAAATTACATATGACATAACCATTAAGTTAACACATCTTAATTGCTTTTTTTCTCCCCCAAACATCCAGATGGTGACAAATGAAATTATTCCTCAAAACCAAATTAAGGATGAGAGCAAATGTACAGATGGGGGTTAGAAATTAATTTCGTGCAATGTATGCTTCATATGTGGATTGCTATTACATTAAAGGTCTGGTTAATGTCTCTGCAACCTGAGAATATGTGCAGAGGGGGAGCTATCCAATAGTACATTACATGTCTGTGTGTTCTGGGTGTGTGCATGTGTGGGGTAACATTCCCACCTGGTGAATCTGTCCCAATTAGTCTACTTATGACTAGGGATGCAAAAATACCGGTTTTGTTTCAAACTAATATGATACCGATACATGGATCTGAGTACTTGCCGATACCGAGGACAAATGCCAATACTTCTACCACACAAATAAACGATTAATTGGAAGACAGGCTTGACTTTCTTCTCTGCTTGTTTCAACAAATGATGGTGAATTAGATAAAAAGAAATTATTAACAAAAATGACAGCAAAAATAAAACACCAAGTGAAAAATAAACATGTTCTGTGAAATGATTGCAAGTTCCACATTTTAAATATTGGTTCATGGTATCGGTTAACTTTAAACTTTACCGATACAAGTTAATTTGAACGGTATCGGCCTTGATACCAGTATCGGTGCATCCATAGTTACAACCAAAACATATTCTGTATTGGAGGATTGTAGGTAGCACATAATAAAAGTATCTGCAAAGTGTTGCAGATACTCCTAGCATAGAGCCAGAGCTACAGTACAATGAAATGTTTTACAATAAAGTACGTTAATGTGCTAGAATATTCCACTTAAAGTCCAAACCTAAACCTTATTAAGAATATGTGGTGACACTTAAAAATTGAAGTTCACAGATGGTCTCTGTCCAATCTGACATGGTTTGAGCTATCTTGTAAAGAAAGCTTGTCAACACTTTTGGCCATTCTTCAAAAAACATTTCAGCTGTTATTGCTGCAAATGGTTCTTCTAGAAAGGATTGCCTCTAGAGGCTTAAAACAAATGTGTGCCACACTTTTCAGATTTTCTTTGTGAATTTTTTTTATTAATATATATATATGTGTTTCCCTTCAACTTGAAAATAATGTACTGTGTTAATAAAATCATAATAAGATAGTGAAGTGAATGAAGTTTGTTATTGTGATGTCACTAGATATGTAAATGTACAAAAAGATATAAATGCTTTTGAAGGAGGAGTGAAAAAAAGCCCCACACACCCACAACTCTGTCCACACTATCTGCATCTTCTTTGATTTAGCTTCCCCAATCAAATACATTGGGCACATGAAAGCAGAAATCTGCAGTGAGGTAACAGTGCCAGGCAGAGAAAGCAGATGAAGAGGGGAGAACTAGGAATTTGTGTTTCTGTGTGTGAACTTGAGGAAAACATACTGACAAAGCCACCATAGCATGGGGAACACCTTTACCCTGTCAGTGTGTCTGCTGCTCCTTCTCTCTGTCACTATTTCTTACACATACAAGCCCAGAGTCAAGAACATTTAGAACTTGACCTCAGTGCTGTTCGGTGCTCCCATTTAGTATTCCAAACCCAAAGAGATTTCCTTGTCCCTTACCAGGAATAACACATTTGCTGTGGATTTTTTTAAAATGTCAGATGATTTCGTACTCTTTTCTGACGTTTATTTTAAGCTTAGAAAGGAAACCTACCTTTTCAGGAATAATTCTGTGATAAAATCAAATTTATTGTTTACAATGATTCATGACACAAATATTTCAGTTCGAATAGCCAAGAAGGATATGACTAAAATATGAGAATCTAGTTCTTTAACTGAACAGTTTACGTTTATGCATTTTTCATTCAAAAAGATGCAGGTTAACTACCGCCTGCAATGCTCCGATCAATTTTGGCACAAATGTTTTTCCCAGAGCTCAGAAATTTGTTGCTCATAAACTGTGTTTGTCATAGCAGAAGGCAAAAGATCAAGCTATAGAGAAAACAAAGTGAGTCTTTGTTTACTTGTGGATCTTGGGTCAGTTTTGGATCAACCGAACAGCTATGTCACTGTGTTTGTTTACAGCAAAGCTTTCTGAATAATGTGCAGCTTCTTACTCAGGCATCTGATTTGCTTCAATTCCTTATCAGCAGGCAAGGCTCGTGGGTATTTTTTGTATTTAGAGCCATCTGCCACAGCAAACGCAAAGAACAAAAACAGCATTTGTACGAAAGAATTTCTAAAATGGTGCTACAACAAATGCACTTCTCAAAAACAGTATAATTTCCACTGTAAACGCATATATTTAGTGTATTTATTCCCGAACAAACAAGCAACTGATCATGCAGAGATAAAAAATTGAGTAAAACACAAATCTTTCTTTCTTCTATAAGACACAACAACAAATTTGGATGAATGGATATTGATGTTATCACAAAGGAAGGAAAAGTTTGAAGTCTCATAGTTTTACATTTTTTGAGCCTCAAGGTGTTAAATCCTTTTAAAGTTCTCCTTTGTTTAAATTGTGGCATACTCCCTTCAGTTCCAATGTTTCAATGCTGACCCCAACAAATGGGCCCCTATCTAATGGCCTTACACTGTTTAAACAAATGAATGAGCCTAAAACAATCAGAAGCTCTCTGAACTACATTCAAAGTCACTTAGGGATGTGTTGTTCTAATGAAATATGAGTTTAAAGTAAATGTGTCTTAGTATGTTTTTTTGTTTAAGGGCTCTGTTTATTTAATTTGTTAAAAAAATAACTTATCTTTTTTAATGTTTTTGTTTACATTTTTAAAACTGAAATGGTTCACCAAAATGAAAAGCAGTGGCCACAAGACAGAGATCATTATGAGACAAAATGTCATTAAAACATTTCATACTAAAGAAACCCTAGAAAGTGTGACCATATTGTCAGCATGTTCCCAGAAAATAAGTATTTTAAGTCAAAAAATAACTTCTTGTTTTAAAACAACACAATGTTTTTAAAGCAAATCAATGAATGGATCTGCCATAATTTTCTCACGCTGAACAGGTCTAAAAGTAATTTTCTTTGGACCTAAAGAGGAATGTTCAAGAGTTAGGGCACAGCTTCAGTTATTATGGCTAGAAACTTGGTAATTGGTTGGTAATTTGGTGTTGCGCATGCGTCGGCGTCCTGCTGCCTCCTGCTAACTCCGGCTCGTTAACACGGTTTTAACTAGTTTTAAATTCTTTTTTAAGTGTTTGTTTTTCATTTTTTAATAATTTCTTTTGACTAGTTTTAACTGTTTTAAACTTTTAACGACATATTTTTTATCGGACACGTTTTTAATCAGAGCACGGATCGCTGTTACTTCCGCCATGCCTCCACTCACCTGTAGCTCCGGGTGTGATGGTTGTGCCAGGCTAACCAAGAAAATCCAGGAACTGGAGCAGAGGATCACCAATTTACACCTGATCCAGGACCACGAGCGCGACGTGGACATCATCTTTGGCCGAACTTTCGCTGCTGTCACCAGCGCCCAGCTGGCCGACACAATCCCCTGCCAGCCCGGTGAAGCTGCGGAGGGGGAATCCATCGCTGGGTCTCCAGGCGGACTCGGACAGACGAACTCCGGCGGAGGTACAACATCTACGGCAGAGGAGGAGTGCTGGATCCAGCAGGGGGCTAAGCCAAAAGCCCCCGTCAGCTCCACTCCGGTGCCCCAGGGTGCGTGGTGGACGGTCGGGCCTGGTCGCAGTGGAAGCGCCCGGAGCGGCTTTCACCGTTCTCCTCCACCCGGCCTTCCTCTGTCGAACCGCTTCGGTGCCCTGGGGGACGACTTCCCTCCTCTGACCGTCCCTCCGACCGCGCTGAAGACCAGCAGCTCCGCAGGACCGCCGCCCATCCCCTCCCAGCAGCCAGAGCAGCAGTCAGACTCCGGTATCCACCCACGTCGCGCCAGACCCAGGACTACAGCCGGGACCCGCCGAGGAGTGCTTCACTACACCCCGAATCCACGGAACGAGCCCTCGGCGCCCTCTAAACATCGCTGCAGTCCTGTGGATGCCAAGCTGCCCAACATCCAGCAGGTCCTGGATAACGAGAGGTCTTCTGCCCAGCAGCCAGCACACCATCCACCCAGCACTCTCATCATTGGAGATTCTATTATCCGGCATGTTAGGATGAGAGGAGCTGTCACCCTTTGTTTTCCTGGAGCTACAGTAAAGGATATATCTGAACAGATTCTGGACTCCATCCAACGTTTCCCTATGTGAGTAAAGTTATAATTCATGCTGGAACCAATGACATCCGTAAACAGCAGTCTACGCTGTTAAAGCAGGATTTTATTCATCTTTTTAATCTTTTAAAAGACAAACCCCTATCTGTTTTTATTTCTGGCCCCACTCCCACCATAAACAGAGGAATAAATCGCTTCAGCAGGTTACTCTCTCTCAACACTTGGCTTTCCTCTGTTACCGTGATGCACAACATTGGTTTTATAGACAATTTTAACATTTTATGGGGTAGGAGTCAATTATTGGGGGCAGATGGACTACATTTAAACAGACAAGGTACCCGCATGCTGGCATTAAGCCTGGCATACCCTCGCCCACCCCTGTCACCTGCACCGGCTCCAGCTGCTCCTGTCCTCTCTGCCCCATCCACAACATCCTGATGTGCAGCTGGTCCTTGTTCCTATGAACCCAATCCTGATTTTAACAGTAACTCACATATCGGACTTGGACCTTACCCTACTTCATTCATACCTGTTATTGTCAGCAGAGAGCGAAGAAATAATCATAAACTAAGAAAATGCAACCCAAATAATCATAAACAGTTACTAAAAATCCCACCTACAGTAAGTCATAGAGTCACTCCATCACCAACCACTATTAATATGGCTCTTTTAAATGTTCGCTCTCTGCTGAATAAAACTTTTATAATAAATGACTTGATTTTAGATAATGACCTTCAGTGTTTATTTTTAACAGAGACATGGCTGAGTGCAGATGCCCCTGCTGTTCTTACAGAGGCCTCTCCACCTAATTATAACTTTTCTTATTCAACGAGGAGTAGCCAGAGGGGAGGCGGAACTGCTTTTATTAGTTCATCAACTCTTTCCGCCAAACCTGTTTTATTTAATAATTTTACCACGTTTGAATACACTGCTTCTGTTTTTAGCACTCCTCAGATTTTATGTGTCACAGTTTATAGGCCTCCGAAAAGGAATGCACTTTTTATTCCAGAATTTTCAGAGTTTTTATCAATTTTACACAACTCTTATGAGAAGATAATTTTAGCTGTTGATTTTAATCTACATATAGATAACCTTTTAGATCCTTTATCAACAGATTTTTTAAATATATTAAATTATATGGATTTTAGCCAACATGTCATGCAGCCGACTCACAACAGAGGACACAACCTGGACCTGGTCATCACGTATGGCCTGTCCACCAGTGTGTCCTCTGTTGTTGACTTGGCTGTCTCTGACCACTACTGTGTGTTTTTTAATATCACCAGTTTTATCCAATCAGGGACCTCTGTGAGTACTGTCAGGAAGCGTCATCTAACCCCTGAAGTGGCTGCAGGTTTTCTTGAAGTTTTTAAAAAATGTCCTCCTATGCCTTTACCTGCCCCCTGTGATTTTATCGTTAATGATTTTAACAGTAAGCTTAAATCTGCTCTCAACCTGCTGGCTCCAATTATAGTTATAAACCCTCATTCAAAACGTACAGTACCGTGGAGAAATGCAGCTATTAGAAAATTAAAGAGGAGCTGCAGGGTGGCAGAAAGGAAATGGAGGAAAAATAAAATCACAATAAATCATCAGATATACATAGAACATCTCAGATTATATAATACCGCTTTAAGAAATTCCAGAAATACATACTTTTCCAGAATCATCTCAGAACATAAAAATAATCCCAAAATTCTGTTTTCCACCATTGACAACATTTTACATCATAATTCTAATACTTTTCAGAAAACCCCCTCAAACAGTCTCTGTGAGGAGTATGCAGACCACTTCAGAGGGAAGTATTTGCACTGATGATTTTATTTTTTGAAGGGGGGGGGGTTGTGGGGTTATTTTAAATCTGTAAAGCACTTTGAGTAACTTTCTTTGTTTGAAAAGCGCTTTATAAATAAAGTTTGATTTGATTTGATTTGATTTGAACATCCATGGTAAAAAAAAAAGCCAACAACAAGGTTAGCCGTCTATCAGCTGAATAAAATTTATAGGATTAAAGGACTAATGTTGCAACAGGAACTCAAAAATCTCATACATGAATTTATGTTTACCCAGATAAATTACTGCAACAGTGTCCTCACAGGTCTGTCTAGTTTATAAATCATTGGTTTAGTTCCAAACTATGCTGCAGTCACTAGCCCTACCCCAAAGCCCCCCCACCAAACCACTCAAGTCCTCTAATTCCAGTCTGTTTAGCATCCCTTGAATTAGAACCAAACATGGAGAAGCAGCTTTCAGTTTATATGTTCACCTTACCTGGAACAACCTTCCACACTTCTGCAAAGCTGCTGAAACACTGAGCTGTTTGAAATCAAGCATAAAAACCAATCTGTTTAGAGATGGCTTTAGTAATGTTTTAATGTGTCAAATGTAGACCACCTTAAATGTCCTTATTGTTGAAAGTGTGCAATACAAGTACAACTGAATTACCTTGCTTTACCAAAAATCACTTCTTTGCTGTGATAAAAAAGAGAAAATCTTGCTTGTGAAATATTTTGATTGTATTTGGATATTCCATATTTTATCTGTGTCATTGTGATAGTTGTTTTAGTGTAACTGCATCCATGTCTTATTTGCAGAACTTTGTCAAAAATGTATTTACTGAAGGAAATTTGTTTAAATATGTTTTCTTTATCCTTGCTCCTTGGCCCTGATATTTTCGTGCAAAGATGTAAAAACTAATCCTGTGGAGAAAATTGGTGTTCTCGATCCTAGCAATTACTATTTAAACAGCTTAGTCATAGCATTTATGGTACTCATGTCTACTTCTGGGGCAGTCTAAAATTACAGCCTATCAACTTTAATTCTAACCTGCTTCACCTCTCAGTTCTTTGCTCTGTGTACACTCAAGCTGTATACGTACAATATGTACAAGTTAACTAAAAGAAAAGAATATGTACTAGTACATTTTTTTTTCTTTGTGTGACTTCCTGTTTCACTTCAACGTGTAATCCAGTTAAGGTTCTTACATGTGCTTGCACAAGACTAAAAGCTGGATGAGAGCTTGAGTGCTGTGTAATTATCAGCCTCTCTAATGGAGGTCCCTCTCCATCTTGTATGGCCTCAAAAGGCTAAAATTGGCTATTTTTCCGTTAGTGGTCTTAGAGAAAGAAAAAACAGAGTTTTCACTTTAGTGGAGATGAAAATAAAGAAAAAAAGCTAGTACATGTAGAAATGAAGATAAAACCACAGTAACTCACTAGTGAATTACAGAACCCCAGCTACTTTTCTGGATATTTTTAAAGGAAGAAAATAAAAAAATAAATGCTTAGTGTTTCCTGATAAAAAAGCCCAGCAGGTAAACAAGGAAGCAAGTACTGACAATGTGGACGGACACAAAAAATAAAATAAAAAAATAACTTTTTGACCAACAGATGTTCATCACAAAACATTTACTTGATGACTATGTTTGAAGGATGTTTAAATATTTCTTTAGTTTAGTTGGCTTAAACATGATGCTAAACCAAACTGTTTGACCTGAGGCAATTTAAACCTGCACGTAAAAGGGCCAGTGTTGGATGAGGTTAAAAAACAAAAAAAAAAACAGTTTATTGATGTTTAAATTTCTATTACCAAAACAGTATGTTTCAGTTCAAGCCCAGGCTGTTAATTTAATAAGTCTGCCAGCACTTAGCACTTTCTCATTAGGCCCTAGTAAGTCACATCAAACCAATGCTACACATGTACTGGTTTTTAGAAAACTAAATATATTCAAATACCATCTTCTTCTTAAAAAAAAAATAATAATAATGTGTCACTGATGCCACTAACTATAGTAAATAAACTTGTACGAGGATCATTGGAGAACGTTGTTATTTGACATCAGGGCACATAAAAGTAAAAAAATACCCTTTGGAGGACTACCTGATAAAACTTTAAGCTAAAAAAAAACACCCACATAGACCTCAATGAGCTGTCTGCAAACTTTTTAAATTGGTGATTGTATTAGAATTAGAATTTATTTTCACAATAGTAGGCAATTGCACCCTACAGACCGCACATCGATATCTAAATTGGACAGTTTCTTTCTTTTTCATACAGGTTTGTCTCAAGGGGCTATTATTGTCCTAAAAAGGTTCTATAGATAATTATTTAATAGCAGTTGAAAGTTTTACTGGGAAAGGTTTGTATGTAATACTTTTAAAATATCTGTATTTTCTGTCCCTAAAAGATGATGGAAATTTCCTTTTAGGCTAAAGACCTATCTCATCACTATAGTTGTTTAAGAGCAACTACTTTGCGATGACATGATTACAGCTGATTATTTCCTAACAAAGAAATGAAAGGAACTTCCTAAAGAATGTTGACTGTTGTTAATATAATGGTGTGACAACATTTGCATTAAATTGTTTGTGTAGCATCTGACCGTTAAAGCAATTCCATTTGGCATGCTATTACCATCTAAGTCTAATTTCCCTTGATTGCACTAAAGAAGTAAACTTTAGAGGCAATACTCTTAGATAAAGCTTCAGTTTAGTACTTGGTCTTGAGCTTTTTACCATAGAAGATATTCTCTTCTTGCTGTTAGAATATGCCTTTAACAACAGATAGGGTAATGAAATAACCTTTTCCAAAGTCCATGGGGATCCCATTTCCCTAAATGAGCTTCAACTATGGATCTAAAATGGATCTTTTATCTGAACTAATTATTATGATACATAAGATGCTTGCTAAGATTTAAAAAAAATATCATTTAATGATCCATATATAATTGCAAGTAAACATAATTAACTTTAACAGATTGGTTTTAACAGTACTATAAATTGTATAAAAAGTGTATATTTAAGTGATAAGACTTTCACTTGTCAAATATATAGTAACTAGTTGCACAAAATATGCACTCAGAAATTGTAAAAAAAAATCTAAATATAACTCATCCTGGTGGTGGTGGAACAAAGGTCACAGGGTCTTTAAAATCAACAGTTTGTTCGGCCAGTCTCAAAAATGTTGCATGGGAATGGATAAGGGGTCAGGAGATGAGAGGCAAAAGTTTGGTTTGATACAACTTAAGAAAAAGGTCTTGAGGTCACCAAAATCAATATCATTCTTTCGCTTGATAGTACAATCACAAGGAAGGCTAGTTTTAATGATATGTTGGCCAGAGACAAAAACCCAGGAGGACAGAGGGAAGTGACCAGAAAACAACACTAGCGGTAAATGCAGGAACTATAAAAAATGAAATACTTACCACTTTACCAGAAGTCATATTCTAAATCTGGATCTAAATCTGGATATTAACAAGAGGGACTTGTCAGAGCTGATCAAACTCACTGGTAAACAAAATATTTTTGGAGATAACTGCTCAACTTTTATAAAATCTTTCTTAAGTCGCAATATGTTGGATTTGAATGTACATGCATGTGCATTTAGAGTGTAGGTGAATGCATGAACAAACTGTTTAATGCAACAAGATGAATGTAACTGACACATAGGAGGGAGTTTACAAGGGCTTAAAATAATTAAAATAGTAATATTCTTAGTGACTTTTTATTTCTAATGTGTAGAAATTTTTGTTTGTCATTATGTTGCTGTTAAGATTTAAATAGAGAAGACTTTGAACCTTAACAACTTTTAAATAATTCACCGCAGCTTGCTATTTTTTTCTTCTATTTTTGACTAAATATTTTGAGGAAAAATGTTCAGTGTCTGTTTAGTAAACTGTGATCAAGGTAATAATCGAAACTGAAACCTACAGCAATTCTATGTTTTCTGCAGAGTAGCTAGAGTGTAACTGACACAAGAATGTCTGTTTCTTCCATTAGAGACTTGGGATTGACTTGGACTAAATGATATGCAAACACCTGTTGAGGATGGATTTTGCTGGAATGTTTCAGCTTTAATCTTGGAACATAGTTGTGCTCAACAGTTAACAAATTTAAAAGTTGCATCCAGCTGTTATTTCTAGTTTTATTTTTCAAAGTTCAGGTTGCAGAAAAAACTAATTAAAAAAGAGGTTGTAAGAACCCCTTGGCTAACATTATATTATAGTTAGTTTTTTGATTTTTTTACCTAGGGTTGAATATTTTGGATTTTTAATCATTTTTTTCTTCTTCCTCTAAATAAATTAATTTTATTTTTAAGATCATTGACAGCACTGAAGATGGTCTGCCTTCTTGGTGTGAATGAACAGTATTGTCAAGTGCCTGAAAATAACACTGTAGGATGAATTTACCAAGCTCTATAGCAGAACATAAGAAGGAATAAAAATGAAGAAACGAAACCCCAGATATTTTTCTCAGATTATGTTGTTGGTCAGCCATCATTTTGACCGATCCATCTTAACATGCAGGCTGAAGAGACTGTTTTACTCTCTAAGATTCACCCTCACCAGCACCTGACCCCAGAGCCATCCCCCAGTGTGACAGTTCTGTCTCAGTCTTACATGCACTCTCCCTCTTTTCTGAGCCTTTATCCTTCTCTTCCCTCCACTGCTCTTTCATCCATCACATACCAACCCCCCAAATGCTCCATCAGCCACCTAGGAAAAAAAAAAAAAACTTCCACCTAGGTTATTCACTTCAGTTTTCAGGCTCCTTTTTCCATGCAGCTATCTCTGCTCAGCTTCTGCTGTCTCCTGCTAATGGAAACCACCTCTCCTTTTAAACCATTGGGCTTTCCTAGACTGATAAGGTCAGGACCTTTATGGTCAGCATCTCTGGCTTGTGTGGTTTCTGTTTACTACCTGAGCTTGTGGTATATTCTTCCCTTTTGGGAAGTTTTGTGGTACCTTTCACAGTTCCTGTAACTCAGCAAGCAATAGTTAGCAGAGTATTGTGTGCACAATATGTATTCCTTACCATGCCGCAACTCAAAATATGCACAGACCTCTGAGTTCTCTCCTCAACTTCAGCATTGGCTTCCTGCAACATCCAGCTGTCTGTATTCACTTCAAAAGGCGGAGACAGCTGAACTCAAATGGCAGAGAATTCTGCATACAAGTCTGCCTGTGGGTTCTCTTCACACTCCCTGACCCGATTGTGGGTATCAGTGTGTGACTGTATGTGTGGAGAGAGCGTATGAGTGGGAGAATAGACGTGTTGTTTGACAGGAACGCCTTAAAGGGAAAAAGAGAAGGCCCACTGACTTGAACACGCTTTCAGAGGTGCACTGGGGTTCAGAGGTGCAGAGGGCCACAAACAGAGGACATGGCACAGACAAGGAGAAAATTGGCCCTAAGGGACACCACTGATAGCCCAATGCTGCATCTTTTTTTTTTTTCATTCATACCAAACTACCACTATCAATGAGACTAAGATTCCAATCGCCATTAGTCCTCAACTAACTGTTTAAAAAAGCATGTTTAGACAGAAAATGTATACTGCAGCAGAAACCATTAACACATCTGTCTGTCTCTCCTAGTGTACAAAAGAGTACATGTATATGTGGGGTAGCAAATTGTATTGTGCATATTCTATAACGGTCAAGAAAAAAAAAAAAAAGAGTTCCTCTAGTACGCATATTTCCAAACTCAAAAAATTGTAAGCAGGATTACAGATCTTTCTATGTATTGTTCTACCGTTGGTTCCACTGGTGTAGCAATAAAATGATTCATTTATCTTTCAAAGAGGACTTAAATTTCTATTAAAGATGATTAAAAATCCATTCTATCAAAACAGTCAGAGCAACTCATCTGCTCCATCTGTGGTGCACATTGTTACAGATTTTCAATTAACATTTTTCTAACTCAATTCTGTATCCTAGTTTGAGCTTGATCATTTGAGATTAGCTTTCACTTGCTCCAATAGCAAACACTGATTTTGCTTGTAAAACATCTTCAATAGTCAGAAAAGCCTTTAACTTTTTATTTATTTATATATATATTTTCTAAGTAAAGTTAAGTTAAGCTTATGAACAAGGGTAATTCATGCCCCTTTTCCACCAGGGTCAGCTTGGCCCAGGCTGTGTCGGGTCCGCTCAGCCCAGAACGGGCTGATGGTGTTTCCACAACCATCTCAGGAATGCAGCAGTGGATGATGACATGGGCGGGCTCAGTATGGCAAAAGTTCCAGTAAAAATCAGTCATCACTCATCGTTTTCCAATGTTAAAGATGCCGATGCTGGAGCTGGTATCTCCCCGACTTTCACTCCAATTAATCGCCAGCCTTTCTCCATAGATGCCCTCCATTTCTGCAAAGAACTTCCCAAGCTTTTAGTCTGCCCAACTCTGCCCGTTGTGGTTCTTCATGTCACTTTCATTGCTTTAGTTTCCCCCAGCAATGTTTTGAACACGCTGGAAACCCTGCTTTGCTGTTTTCTGTGACATCACTTCAAACTTACAACGCCCGACCAATCAGTGGCTCCCACTACTAGGTTGGAGAAAGAGTAACATCTCTTTATTGGACCATTCAGTCCATAGTTGGGCTAGTTGGGTCTCTTTTGGCCCACTCTGGATCAAGCCAGGGGTAGTCATAAAAAGGGGTTCAACAGATAGTTGGTGCCAGGAGTTTTCCAGCGACATTGGTGCTGTATTTATTTATCATTTTTGTGAGTTGTGAATGAGTAGTTCTTAGTTTATATTACTGGATCTGTTTTGTTAATGTTGGTCTCTTCTGTTGGTTGTTTTGTTTGTTTAGTTTAGTTTTTCCCACTACTCTGCCGTCCAACCGAGTTGGAGGACTGGGATGTTTTCTTGTGTTTTTTATTTACCTTCCCATCTTGTATCATCTGTTCACACTCCTACCTTTCTGTATGTCTCCATGTCAATGAATCAGTAACTATTTAACTTCTATCTCTTTGAAAAATCTTAGAATTATTAGTAGAACCATATGAATGGGATTTTTGATTCCGTTTCAGAAAAAAAAAAAAAATATATATATATATATATATACATTCCCTGGGGTCCTTAATAAAGTGACAAAGGTCGAAAATTCTACAAATATAGAATTTTTAACTTTCAAGACCTCTTTCAGTATTACTGCAAAGTGACAATTAACATTTCACTCCGGCCTCTGGTAGATGAGGACCCTGTAAAAAAGGTTGTGAAATAATAATAGCCCATAATGATTCCTTGTTGAATGTAATGCCAGAACGGTCTCTCTTTCTATCTCGCTCTCTGCCACTGTCTAGAATTCATACTGAGTACCATTTTCCACTGTTTCAAGTGTTTCACCCCATACAAAAAAAAAAAAGGGGACCATTTAATACAAAGTGAGGAACTTTTGTCTGGTCCTCAATGTAAATGAGCTCTACTGGTTGTTTTTTGAAGTCAGTGTTAGTTATGTTTTTGTTAAGGTTAGGGTTAGGAATAGTGTTAAGCATTATAAAGTCATTAAATCAATGGAAGCCAATGAATGTCCCCCTCACTACTAGCAAGGAAAGTTTGAGTGAGGCATCAGGAAACACAGTAATATGTACAGTAACCATATCGCATCCAGGTTTGATGCTTGTTTTATTAAAATTCATTGTTGATTCACAGTAAAGGCAATATTAACAACCAACATATCACACTGCTTCTAATCTTTCATATCATTCTTTAAAAAAAGTTAGTAATTAGCAGATGTTAGACAAGATTTAGAACGCACAGATTCCATTCGCGTTGAGCTGAACCTCTGATCGATCCGTGACTGTGTCTCCCTTTTGCTACAGACCCAGAAGAGGCTGCTGTCAACGGTCCGGTAAAACACTCTATGCCTGATCTTTGCTTCGGTATGTCATGATGTCATGTTAAACTCCATCACATCGTTGGAAGAGTGATCCTCAGGCCTAAAGTGAGCACTGCAAGACCATTGTTTTGGATATATATATATATACAGTATATATATGTATGTATGACTCTTGATGACATGAGGTAAGAGCAACCACAAACGCTCCCGGAAGTGGATAACCTGTTACCACGACAACAGGTTCTGTAACACCGGGAAGCCGACATGTTCCCAAGGTGGGGGGGGGGCTTTCACATTAATGTGTCCTTACTGGTGCTGAACGCATTACAATACACACCGGCTGCAGTTTATGTGTGGAACACAACTTCGGAGGTTTGCTCCAGCGAGAGCACCAAATTTCGGCTCTTCACACATAAACAACTACGTAAATAAAAAGGAGCCTGTTAAAAAAAAGCCACACTCATCCGCTCGTACTGGCTTTATTTTAACATATATACTTGGCTGCGGGGCTGCACGGTGGTGCAGTGGTTAGCACTGTTGCCTTGCAGCAAGAAGGTTGTGGGTTCGTATCCCAGCCCAGGGTCTTTCTGCATGGAGTTTGCATGTTCTCCCCGTGCATGCATGGGTTCCCTCCAGATACTCTGGCTTCCTCCCACATTCAAAAACATGACTGTCAGGTTAATTGATCACTGTAAATTGTCCTTAGGTGTGAGTGTGTGCATGGTTGTTTGTCCTGCCCTGTGATGGACTGGCGACCTGTCCAGGGTGTACCCCGCCTCTCGCCCATTGACAGCTGGAGATAGGCACCAGCACCCCCGCGACTCATAAAAAGGATTAAGCAGTTAAGAAAATGGATGGATGGATACTTGGCTGCCTCGTTTCTCTCTGTCTGTCTCATGTAATTTCTTTAACTTTATCAAAAAACGTATCCAGCATCTGGAAGAAATAGACTTGATCCAGAAAATGAACAGATCTCTGCATCTGCCCCCAGACTGCATTATGGCAGTGTGAATGTTCTGTTTGGACTCCATTTTTTTTCATCCATACAGCAACTGTATCAACACTGAGCTGCATCCGTTCTGTGTCCGGTGTGAATTAGGAGTAAGAGTCTCTAGCCATAACATCTGCAAGGACAATGCTGGACTGGGCTCGGCTGCACTGTTTGTTTATAAAGACACATCTGTTGCCGGCTAAAGTGCAATCCAGTTGTGCGTTCGAATGGAAACTTGGGCGGGGTATACCAAGAATACAGGTCAGTGTACACCCCTAATATTTATATAATTTTTAATACAGAAATCTTATGACCATTCTGTGTCTTAGACAACTATATGAAGAAGCGTGTCTCTGACACCATCCACAAGAGAAATAAGCTGCAAAAGATTATGCTGAAGAAGTGGGGATGCTTTTACTCAAATTATTTCAATCGAAAGTTGAGAAGAACAAAATAATTTTTAGAATATGGGCTCAAGCTAATCGTATGATGTGAGCCGTAGAAGGATTGTGAAGTAATGACCATTCAAGATTAAAGTACGTTTTGCTGTAGGTCCAGACGTTACACATCAATCAGATTACACGTTCAGTGATGATTTGAGGAGGGATATTATCTGCTGGTGTCAGTTCCACTGCGCTTTATTAAGTCAAAAGTCACTGAAGTCTTCTAAGAGGAAATTTCAGAGTACTTTACACTGCTGACAAGCTTTATGAAAATGCTGATTTAATTTTCCAGCAGGAATGCAAATTTACAATGATATAGCTTTGCTTGATTAGCCAGTGACCACCTTGGAGAATGGAGGAGCTCTGGGAAGGCAGTTATTTTTGAAACCTTGTAAAATGTGCAAGCTCGGCGATACGAGTCATCCTTGCTCCTCTCGTAGTACATAGTTCCTTAGAGAACCTAGCATCCTCAATACCCTGGGGGAACAAAAACACCTGAAGAGGCAGGTCATGCTAGACCTCTGGTGAGATTGCCAGATGTAAGAGTTGCTTTGTAGACCTGGATGATTGAGCTCTGAAGACTTGAGGCAGAAGATATTGCTGATGCTGTCCAAGGAAATGATGGAGAGGCTTAACAAATGGATGATGGTTTCCCAAGAGAGCATGATGGTTCTCACAATGCTGATGGAACAGAGGATTACCATTACCATGTTTTTCATATGAGGAGTGCTCTGACATGGTTCAGTTAAAATTGGGCAGGAAGCAGGCTTGAATAGAGTAGATTATGGGGTTCTAAAGAACTGGCAGTCTGTTCTTCAGACCTGAGACCATAGCTGCGTGTAGTCAAAAGAGTGGACAGGTTTTACCCTGCCTCTTTCACAGGTCCTTTAAAATAATTTTCCATTTGGTTGGATTTTTTTGTTTTTATAATTTCATCCTTTGGACTTTTGCCAATGCCCAAACACATTTTGTGCCGTTTCATCTAAAGTTAAACCTTTTGGAGCTTTTAGCATACATCACACTACTTTTTTTTGTCTAATAAACTTTGTGTTCTGAATCTTATTAGGTTATTAAATTCCACTTAGGAACTGTGTGATTGTTTTTGCTGACCTCTATAAAAGTTACATAGCGAATAAGTAAACTGAGCTTTAAAGAGTGCAACTATGAGTGTCCAATTTGCACTTCAAAGACAAATTAGCAAATCAAATACCATGTCACAGGCAAAGGAACCTTATGTTAAAATACAAATGAGTGACAAGTGATTAATATTGAATAATTAACATGATCAAAATGTCATCCTTCTAAAAGACAAATAGTGACTGGTTTGAGTGACATTATGGTCGTGGATTTCTTTGATGTACACCTTGTACATAAAGGGATTTTTTTTAAGGTCATGGCTGTCACACCCTATCTGAGTCGTTATCAATCTAGATAAATCATATCACAATTATACCAAATGACAACTGCCTTGGTAGGGAGGAGATCCCTTTATTCAGGTTTACAAAAGGTTTCAGCAGTTCTCAAATGGCAGGGTGTCAGATAGTTGAAAGTAACATCAACAGGAAATTAGATCCGAAGCCATAGGCAGGTGCCTAACTGTTTAGACAGGACTGGCAAAGCACATCAGCAAGTGTAATAATTTGCTTTAATCAAATATCTGTCATTCAAAACATGTTTTTTCCATTGTTTCAGGCTGTACATGCTGATGTTCTGCATCACCATCTTTGCTGACTCTCCTGAAAAGTGTGGACTGAAAATATTTAAGATATTTAAAATCTGTTACATCTCAGGGAACCCTAAGTGTTACCTCACAAAAAAAGAAAACAAATATTACAATTCATCACACCAAAACACCAGTGGGTCTTCACTGCTTGACAGTTTCAAAGATTGCTTTATAAAGACAAAGCAACACTAATCATCAAATTTGTCATTTGCTGAACAAGTTCAGTGGATATAGTTACCAAGTGTGGTTGTACTTGGTGGCCTAGGTATCATGTGGTAAATCTTATACTTTATTCTCCAATACACCCCTTCCAACACATCAATGATGGGCACAACAAAGAGCAGGAGGAGGGGTGGAGAGCTCAGACTGGGGTGCCGCTGTCCTTGGTCCTGAATGAAGAAGAGAGACGTTCAAGCAGTTGTTTAGGATGCCTGAGGTATATCATTTTTATCAGTTGTTTTAGGCTAAAAAAAAGATTTTGGTGGATCAAATATTATTTTAAGATATTCCATGGTTGGCTTGGGAACATTGCTTTAGGGGGTTAGGTTAAAAAGACGTCTGAGAAGCGACTAAGACTATTGTATTGGCAGAAGATAATGTATAGGTGGATAATTCAGCTACAGCATCAGTTGTGATAAATTTGCAAAAAGAGTGAACTTAACATTAGTAACTACCTGTTGTTTTAGAGGACTTACACACACAAGGGCCATTCTCAAAAGCCAGCCAGTGGTTGATTATAGAAACTTAAACATACGCAGGTAAGTGAGCTGATATTTATGCAAATACAAACTAAAATAGAGCACACAATCACTTTCCAGCTCTTGGCTTCTACTTAAATCAAAGGATGTGTTGTTGGAATTTCAGAGGTCCTTATCCTTCTTCACAAATCTCTTTTACATAAGATAAGAGCACTCAACAGTAAAGTGCATTAAATGCTCATACACCTTCAGTCTCCTTCAAAAAGTGTTTTCCTTTTGTGAATCAAATTGTCATTAAATATTGTTTTTTTTAAACTTAGACTGGTCAGGATGTAACAGCATTTGGTTGTAAAATATCAGCCACAAGGGTATGACAATGGTAGATGAGTACAATCTAGGGATGCACCGATACCGATACTGGTAGCGGGCAACCGTCTAATGTACATGTATCAGGATCTGTTAAACCTAATCGATACTATGAACCAATTCTCAAAATGTGAAGAATCTGCAAAAAATTCACAAAAAAATAAAAAAAATTCCCTTCAAATTTTATTTTTTCTGGTAATTTTATATTTTACATCTGTTTATTTATCTTATTTATGTTTAGTTAGTAAAGTCTGGTGCCTTTAGTCTCTTCAATAAAGGTATAAGGTGGAAGTTATACACTTTATTAATTCAACAATAGTATCGGATAGGTATCGGGTATCGACAGATACACAAAATCCAGGCATCGGTATCCGTATTGGGACTGAAAAAGTCAGATCGGTGCACTCATGCCATTGGCATGTGCTGGAACAACCAAATTATTGTTGATATCAAATCACAGTGTTTGTATTCATTACATTCCACAGGAATCTATCTTTCATTAAGATAAATCTCAGAGTTAAGTAGTTACTAATGCTTTGGTCATTATTATTGAAAAATAAGAGATAGAAAATATCAGTGAGGCAATAAGGGGCAAAAAGATATTCCTGAAAAAAGTCAACAAGGCCTGAGCATAGTATTGATATCAATGATACAACTCTTTTATTCGTCCTCCGTTCCATTCATATAGTGATAAAGTAAATGAACCAGCTTTCCTCCTTTATGTCCCCATATAGACACATCCCCACCTCCTGCCATCACACCTTATATTGGAAACTTAGCCTTTTCATGTTGTTTCAAAGACACTGCCCTGCAATAAATGTCGGGTTTCATCCTCAAAGGATTTAAAAAAAAGCCAGACAGGAAAGGTCTGAATCTTTCATCTGGCTTTTAGTAAATGTACAAAGAAAGGAAACGGTGCAAGGGAGCATGCACCCATATCGATGGTGACAGGGGCGATGCGACCCCTCAGAACCCATCTTTAACTGGAGATGCAGATCTTCATACTTTTCCTCAAGTACCCCCAAGCTTAGACATTCTTAATTGGCATGCTTTATTACGGTGGTGTTCAGTTAAGTTGTGAAAAGGACCACATGACTAGCACTTCTCCATATGACTTTTTGAGATCCTTTATTTGCTGATCTCATATATTTCCAAAATACAATAGACATTGAACTCCAGATCTGATTTTTATTGGGTGATGGTAAGAGCAGTTTTAAATGCCACATGCTATACTGACGACTGAAATGTTTATTTTATCTTGCACTATATTAGAGAATTGGATTGCATTACCATTTATGTTTGTGTTTGTAAGTTTGAGAAATTATACACAAATTATAATTTGTGTCAGAGGTATCTAAGGAAGAATATCTTATATGCATGCAAAGTGTCTGTGTTCACCCTTGAATATTTTCCAAAACACAATCTGTCAGACAGGGGCATCTAAGTGGCTGGTTTCCTTAGGTTGTAAAATGGCCAGATTTATATTAAAGATGCAATATGTAAGAAATTTACACTGAATTGATCACATAACAGTCTAATGTCCCATCCATGTTGAAAGGAAGGTGACATTCAAACAGATTTTGATCTCAGTCGGTTGGGCAGGTTGTCATTATTTGTTATTTTAAAAACACTGCTATTGGACGTAGTAATTGTTTACAATATCTGTCCAGCTACAATATTTCCTGGTTCCAGGGCAAATCACATGTAAGCCCAGAAGTTTGCCAAGTCTTCCTCAACACTAGACACCAACATTTGTAATCTGACACCAACTGTGCTAAAAGCTAACGTCAAGATAACAATACTAGCAGCTCTAAAAATAACTCAAGCTATTTTTTAAATTACCATCAACTCAATATCACGGTGACATATCATGTCAATCAATGAAACAGGGAATATTAAGCTTGCAAACTTAAATATCTGTTCTTATTTAGGTAGGCGTTAATTAGATTGCATACCAGGCATTAGACACAAGACAGGGGAAATACACATTTCTGTCTTGGGATGTCCACAATGCTTCAAGTATCTGATGAAAGAAATTTGCACGTTTTGCTTTAAATGACTAAAGCTGACAAATTAATCCTAGAAGTTATGGCTAAAAAATAGAAGAATTTATAAGTGGAGTGTGTATGTAAATATTTTGTTAAACCAGTAAATATGGCTGGTAGCAAAAATGATAGCCGCTGTACCTACAAGTAAACTCTTTTGGAAGTCCACTAATTGCATTGTAATTGCACACATTGTGCACACAGCATGAGAGTACGAAACAGAATGCTTTGTCTCTGTGTTGCATGGCAACAGCTGAGCCCAGGTAGCAGGTGTGAGCATTATTTTATTCAGGAAGCGTGTATAGCCCCGTGCTGGCATCCATAATGGAGCCAATCCTTCAGGGCTGCATGCGCAGCTCCAAGCAGCTTGAGCCCTGAACGGCAAGGTGTGTTCACTAACACGGGGGTTTCATTAACCCCCGTGTTAGCAAACAGTTATAATGTTGGCAGCTGCCAGATGGGAGCCGGGATGGTAGAATGGTTCACATCATCACATAATGTGGCAGGTGTTGTGCAGGGAAAATCCTGAGTGCTTAATGTTATTGTTTTGAGGGAAGAGCAGTCAGAAAAGTACAAAATGGGGCAAGAGCAATGAGTGCCTCTTGGGAAATGACTCAGGAAACAATTTTCCAGATTTCATAAAGCCTATCAAGGAATACTTTATTAGCTTTTATGTTCATATTCATTTTAGGGATCATTATGTTTACATATGATTTGTATTCTAATCTGGTTTAATGTAGTTCTAAAGTTAAATAGACCTATTATATTTTAGATCATTATATAGGTCAAGTTAAGACATGATCAGAACATTTATTTGAATATAATTTAAAACTTAAATAAATACAAAAGAGTAAAAAAAGGATATTCCAGATTGCAGACCTCACAAAAAAACAACAATATTAATGACCGTCCACTGTCAATGTTTATAAAATAGAAAGTGGACAGTGTTCATGTTCAACCCAACAGAGATTAATTTCCCAGTGGAAATTAGCTACTGATGGTCAGCACAGCAAATTTCCCCTGTATTTAGACTTAATTATCAAGCCTCCATCAGTATTTACCAAGAAAAAAAACAACATATATGGCTGTACCAATCATATTGTGTTTTGAATTATTGAGCATGCTTTTTAAGAGAGATAGAGCAAATTAGAGTTTAATGCTGAATCTTCCATTAAATAAAGAAACATTCATGACATTTGCATTTACCATGGCTTTTTAAATAGAAAATTTAATTTTATCTGACTAGTTTGAAAACTGGATTTCAGGTAGTTAGGTGACTTGCTATTATAAATTATTACCAGAGCTGAGTCTTAGATAAGCTTGACAAGTAAATGCATGGAAAAACCACAAGAAAAAATTATATAAGCTAAATACAACAATAAATGCCACAAATCATAGAGAGACTATATCAGATATTTATTTTACTTCAAATTCAGAAGTTACTCCCAAAATGATTACTTTCTATTTAAACATGAAGGTAAAGCCCAGAAAATTACGTCATGGTTTTGGAAACTTGTGTTAGGTTAACTGGCACACTGAGTTAACTGGAGGCCCAGTTTTGAATGTATCCAAGGCCATACCTGGAACAAAGGGCTTTCTTATTTGACACAGTGGGAAAGTCAAAAGAAATCAGCCCAAATGTCAGGAAAATGTCTAAATGGTTGTGCAGAAGTCTGGTCGACCCTTGATAACAATTTCTAGATGGTTGAAGGTGTTGGATTCAACTGTTCAAACAACTATACACAAGTGTAGACATGATGCGAACCATATAAGGGCAAGGTATCTCCAACAAACTTGTCTGCACTATGGGGGTATACGCTGACACCGTTCCTTTTCTTCCTCTACACTGCATACTTTCCCCATCAAGTTCACAAGCTGCCATCTTGAGAAGTTTTCTAATGACATTTTATGCTTTTATTACTGTTTTTATTTTATTTTATCCCTTAATGATGTAAAGCACTCTGAATTGCCTTGTTGTTGAAAGTGTGCTATACAAATAAAATGTTCTTGCCTTTTCTAAAGCAAATCCTTCCTCCCAGCAGGGATAAGACTTTATACTCATCATTGCTATCAACAAAATGTGTTTCCCTACTGTTGTTTGTACAATAGTTACATTTCTTGTAAACATTCTTTTTTTTTATACAGAGATACTGTATACATCCACCTTTTGTACTTTTAAACAACCCTATTCAGTTGCACATTTCTTTAAACTGAGTATCCTTTTTTTTACTAACTGTACAGTATTGTTTTTATTATGTTGTAAATTTGCTTTTACTGTACGGTAATTAGTTTTCAGTTTCATATAGTGTTACGTTTTCTAAATCTGCATCGGAAAGAGTTTGAGTAAATATTAACCAGAAGAAACAAAACAGATACAGCAAAGGGTTAAGGTTAGGCTCCCGATCGGCCAGGATGGGTTAGGGTTAGGGGGGTGATGGTGGCTCGCAGCATTTTATTTGTATTTTTTTTCCAAAAAAGCACAGAATTTCTATACAACATGAAAATGTTCTCCATTTTAACCAGTTCCATCGGTGCAAACCTGATTTTGCAGAGTTACTTGATCACCATTGGATAATTAAATAATTACTGAATTATTTATGGAGCTGGATGAAAGTGAACTCTGAGATCAAGTTGAATTTGTATGGCATGAATCTGGTGCTGCTTTCTCCACATTGCAAGGAACTACTTTCTCTTTGGTTTGGATTGAAAGCAACTTTTCACACAATGATCAATAATTAAAGGAAACAGTTAAATTCAAATAGTGGAAATATTGAAAACATACCATTTAACTGTATTTTGCAGACCCTTAGAGCTAACCATCTGCTTTGTAAAAAAAAAAATCTGTAATCTTTTTTAGGCTTGGATATGAGTTAGAATCTAAAACTTCCCAGACTTCCTGCTTGAATTAGCAAGCAAAAAAAAAAACACAACTTAGTTGTTTAAATGATATTGACAATATATTAGCTGCTTTATTATCTCTGACTAAACTTTTTTTGTGTGTTTAAACGTCGAAAGTAAATATGTACATTTTCTACAGTTCTTATAGAAATAATTTAATAAAAACTTTTCATTCCATTATCAAATGAGTGCTCTCTCCAAGAACATTTTGTAGTGTGCCCATCACCCTTCACAGTGCTAAGATATTTGTTGCAGCTGGCGCCCCTTACTGAATTTTCATACAGCTGCTGAATGCACTCGCGACAATGTTTGCAGGCTTGCAATTAAAATTGATTCCAAGCCATCCATAAATACTTAGATATAATTTTGAAGAGTTATATTTCATTGCAGCCCCCAATGTTTTTTGTTTAATTCTGCACACAGTTTTTTTTTTTTTTTACAATTATATGCGCAACTTTTTTGATAACGCCCGAAAAGCATGCCGCTGTAGCATCAATGGCTCCCCGCTGTCATTATAAAATTCAGAAGAAAATGGAGCCATTTGGATATGTGTGTCACCTACCCTCTACTCCGCTTAGTGCTTGGATCATTGTTTTTTGATGATCCTAAAATGTCATCTCACTCTGCCTAAGCACTTTGGATTTCACCTGTTACAGCTCAGCATACAGTTTATTGTGGTCTTTCAGCTTGCATGCAGTATCTTTGTTTTTCAAACACATTTAGAGGTGATTTGTAAAGTTTTATCTTGTATTAATGAGTTGGATCACTAAATTAGCATATCGCTAATGAGGCAGTGTGGCTACAGTTATTTGACATTGCATATCTCTAATTCTGTAAGAACAGGATGAACAAAAGAAATTATGTTGTTTTTGGGGGGATTTTTCTCAGTCTTTTAAAGATTGTTTTAAATTATTGTATATAATAGTCTAATGTTTAGAATTCAGTGATATAATAATGATCAGATTATTACCTGGTCAATAATTTGGCAAAAAAAACAAAAAACAACACACATGCAGAACAGCATCTTCTATGTCAAATATTTTCTATGATATGCAAAATCAGTCAGTGGATCGAATAGGTTTAGCTCCAAAGGACTTAAAAGGGTATTTTTTAGCCCACTGTTGCTGATCAAAATTATTTGATTGATTGATTGATTTTTTTCAGATTTTTAAGTATATTTCTCTCGAATAAACCAATGCAAAGCCACAGAGAAATATGTAGTTTTATATTTTATTTAAAACATTCATAATAGTTTTATTCATCCATCTTTTTTCTATGCTATCTGGCGAGAGGTGGGGAACACCCTGGATGGTTGCCAGTCCATCGCAGGCCAAGGTATTTTCTAGTTTTGAATTTTAATTATTAAATGAAATATCTAAGTAATTATTTTTTGTTGATCTGAGGCATTTTTGAATCTGTATAAAACATTTCTTTTTATTTATTGTTTGGCAAATTGTTTAGCAATTTAGCAAATATGACCATTAAAATCATCCAAAAATAAGAATGATTCTTGCCGACACACATCACAATGTTCTCAGAAAAAAATTAAATCAGAAAAATATGTGTGTAAGATACAACCAAAATCTTAATGAAAGACACATTCTGTGTCAGGTTTGCAAAAACCTTCAAATGTTAGGGCAAATGCTCGTATTAGTGAAATCAGAGGGTGTACCATTGAAGCTAAATTCTACATACTTTAAGGTTATGGTTGAAATTTAAGGGCTTTTTCGAAAATTACTGTAAAGTTGTTCCATGTTCAGTGCCGTGCTCACATTTATTACCAAATTGAAACAAGCCTGGATGGTTCCCTAATTATATCAGTTTCTTATGTATTTTTATAAAACATTAATCTTAAAAGGAAGTGTAATTACACCTTCTTCCTCCTAGTTGTCTCCCTGCAATATGTAATCTTTTAGTTTCAATGTTTTCAAACAAAATCCTAATACTATGCTTTATGATTGGAAATTTTATAAATTTTCTTATTTAGTTTGGTATATTATAAATGGTAAAAAAAAAGGACTGATTAACAAAGAGGCTCCATTATTAGCTTTTGTATGGAACCACCATCATGCTCACAGTAGTTGAAATGAGCATAGAAAGTACTTATGGGTAGGTAAAGACTTGAGCACTATTTAGCTGTCAATTTATGCAAATGTGACTCTTTATTAATGGCAAGACACTAGCTTTGCACCAGTGGTTGTCAATGTCTCGATGCAAGCAGGACCTCCCCTGTGACAGAGCTGATTATTTCAGTGATTCTGATACTACTAGAGGACATAATGCACACACTGACACACCAGCTACCTTCCTCACTTGACCCTGGGAAATGAAAAGAAGAATATGAAACATTTAAATAAAACAGGAAATGAAGTCCTATCGACAGGTAACAGTGAGCCCGGACAGATTATGATCCAATATCCTCATAGTAACACATTTACAAACAACCTTTAGGACCAAATTCATATGTGAGTTGTTACCAAAAGAGATATAAATCAGGCTCTGGTTTCCATGGGCTCTTCAGGGTCATGTATATATATATATATATATATATATATATATATATATATATATATATATATATATATATATATATGTATATATATATTTAACATTTAATATCCTCCACTTAAACTAAACAAAATAAAACTATCCTCGCCAGTCACACTTGAAATATGAAGTCTAAAAAGAGAATAAAAAAATAAACTTCCTGATGACTGCAAAGCTGCACAAACACTGGGCTGCTTTAATCAAAATTGAAAACGTATCTGTTTAAAGCTGCTTTTGAGTAAATTATTATGATTGCTTCCAGTTTTCTTTTATTGATTCTCATGTTTAATGGTTAATTGCTGTTTTTAATTTTCATACTTTAACTCTGTTTTTTATCTAATTCCTAATTACTGTTTTTACGTTCTGTGCTTCTACCATATGTTTTTACTATAAATTTTTTTATCATATGTGTTGTGTATATACAAGGGAACTGTACAATGTGCATGCGATTTGTTTGGCTGACATCAACAGCAGTAATCGTTAAAATAATAATTTAATATTAACACGGCTATTAAGACATTGAATTGATTTATTTATTGAATCAAGTTGGGACACCACTCAGGAAAATCCAGGAAACCGTTAACATAAGCCAGAAAAATTCAGTCTCTTTTCTAAAGGGTGAACTTGCACGCAGTAACAATAATTTCAAATGCACTGAACAAAACAGGGGAACTTCTCTTTAAAGTATAACAGGGTTTAATAACATGGTTGTTTTAATCTTACAGATGAACACTGTGGCAATAGCTACTACTCTACTCTACTCTAAATCATGCAGCGTACAAACTATTTAAAAGGGAATAACGTATGCCACCAAGAACTAACACTACCAGAATTAGAAAAAATACATCTTCAATGCATAAGTGGGATGTGCGTGTGAGTGTGTGTGTTTGTGTTACAGGGGGTGATCTGGAGTAAAAGTTAAAAGTATTCTTTCTGAACAAGACATGCAACCACACCATACCAACAAAATTAAATGATATTAAAAGATAGGATATATAATAACGCTTAAGCTAGAACCAGAGAAGACAAAAACAAGAATACAACAGCAAAAGCCAGCGTGCGGCGACGCTACCAGCAACAAGCAAATGGTGGGTTAACAATTACAGAAGAATCAACTAAACCATTTCGCACAAGTCTAAACTTGTGTTTTAAAACGTCCTACAGAAGCCTATACCGTACCCAGAAAAACTACATTTTGAACAATCCAAACGAGCCAAGTCCATTGAGGAATAGCAGCGCAAAGCTGATTTTATAAGAACGCATTCAGATGCAGGCAGCGACTTCAGTTGATCCTGTCTTTAGAGAGCTATCTTGGTATACAGTAGCTCAGATGCCAAGCAGACTTCCTGGCTGCAGGAACGGGAGGTCGGGTGACTTGGTAAAAATAATGCTCCGGAGGTTTAGGGAAGTGGTCCTGTCCTGGCCTGCAGGTTGGAACCAAGGGGGAGATTTTGCTAGCAAAGATTTGAGTGTCCCCGTCGCCAAATAGGCATGGAAAGACAATGGCTGCTTTGAGCACAGTCCTTGTAAGAGCTCTGCCTGTGATTGCCAGCCAAAGACCAATGAGAATACAAGGAGGGCGGTGCGAGCTCTGTCATCATCACTGGTCAAAGATCAATGAGAACGAGTTGAGGGCGGTGCAAGCTCTGTTGTTGTCACTGGTCAAAGACGAATAAGGATTAGTTTAGGGCATGCAAAAGGATACTGGAGACGGCAAATAATTTATGGAAAATGAACCCCAACATATGTTTGGTTTCTTTACCACTGAATCATGTAAAGCACCTTGAATTACCCTGTGTTGAAAGTCTGCTATACAAATAAAATTGCCCTGTCTTGCCCAAAATTATTAGTTATAAATTATTTGTTGCATATGTGTCCCATTTTTTTTCTTATTTCCTTCCAAGGCTACTTTCTACTTTTAAATCTATTCACTTCAGAAGTATTCAAAACAGCTGTTGCCCTGTCTTCTATTTACCAGGATGTGAAAACTCAAAAATAAAACCAGCACATATCACATGTGTTTCATAATCATATCAAAGTCATGTTTTTCCATGAAAGCTAAAGGAAATATGGGTTGGCAATATAAGTATAATATATAGTTTTGCCAATATTATGATTACCATAAAAGAGGACACTTGATTCGATTCTGGAACACTTCTGTCAAATTCATCAGCTCAGTGAGGACGGACCAGACAGCAGGTGAAAATCGACGTGAGGACATTGCTGCTAACATAACGCAAAACAACACAGATTATACTTTTACAACTAAAATTCAAAATATTTGCAGTATTTTTTTAATTTTTGCATTGCATGGCTGAAACACTAACAACAGCCATAGTGTTCCCGCCGGCCCATCACCTAAAAATATCCGTGCAGCAGGCCAGACCTTTATGTTTTTCTCGTCCGTCCATCCAGCAAGCCAGGCAGACAACCAACCAGCTAACCAGCTGAATTTGCTATCAATTTGGGACATTTCACATCGCAATTAATCAGGTTATGATGAATCAGCATAATGATACAGATATCCCTATCAGAGGCAGAAAAAAAAAGTGTTGCTTGCTTACAAAGGCAATAGAGGCATTACATCTTTTTATGTATTTTTGCTTGTTTTAAAGTCAACTTGTCCAAGGTGTATCCACCCTGTCACAAACTGATCGCTTAAAATAGGCCCTAGCACCATCTGCAACACTAAATTGATCCTTTTGGTTCAGAAAATGGATGAAACGATTTTATTTGGGACCATTCAAAATAATATAGGTAAAAGTCATAAGGTGTTTAAAGCTAACATTAGATTTGTATTATTGGTAAACAATGAGCAAAGAGCAAAAGAGACATTGGCAGCGTGACATTTCCATTTTCGTGTCTAAACCTGAGCCCCCCTCCCCCCATTGTCCCTCCAACTACTTTGCTAGCAAAGTAGTTGGAGTAGTTCCCAAACACGACTTTGACTTGATTCCCAAACACTCAAATGTCTTCTGTATTTCTATTTCATTTTCCGAAATGAGAGATTTTTTCCCCCACTTTTTGTTAATCCAGGTGTCCTTTTTATGAAATTACAACATGGGTGTTATATGTATATATTTATATATATATATATTGTTGCAACGGACATAAACTGGACAGGCACGCAGTGTGGTTGCAGCTAAAGCTGAGAAATAAGTCCTCTACAGTGTACTTGTGCCTCATACACCAGGTGACTACAAGTTGCTGATTAACTAGCAGACATAATAAGTCAGGCAGGGTTGACTTTATAACAACTTTATATATGAGACCAGCTCCCCGTCTGATTCCTCCACACACCTATCTGGCACATGGTGCAACAAGTCAAAAAGATAACACATTTTCTATAACACTGACTATATAATAGACAGTGACACAAACTTCATAACAGAATGACAATGAACAAAGTAGATGTAAGCAATTTAATAGCTAAATATTACCCACAATGCATCCTGCTCACTGACTGGCCCTACAGCAGCCAGGATCATTACTATATATATATATATATATATATATATATATATATATATATATTATTTTTACTTGCCTTGGTCTTAAGTTTATTTTCTGTCTCCCTGTTTTTAATGTTTTCAAAGGTGACCAAGGGAAAAATATTTACGACTCCATCATTAGAACCTAATCTGAACATTTAGGAAGTAAAGTATAAGCCAAATCCAATTCACACTATGACAGAGTGAGAATACAAACTGTGAAATTGTTAGAAGTTGAATAGCTTTGTTTATTTGAAAAAGCTTTCTTCTCTGCCAAGTAGGGATTTCCAAAGGTGATCTTAATCGCTTTATTATCTTTGAAGGCATTTTCACCTTCAGACCTTGCGAATAAGCCTAAACTGAGAATAATGGCTATAAATTGAGTTCTGGCTGTGACTGATAAAAACTTGCTTTTTTCTCTTTTTTATGTTCCTTTCTCCCTTTTGAGGACAAGCGGGCCCTTTTTAAGCTACCAAAGAGTAAAAAAAACCTTTAATCACAAGGCAAGGTGACCGTACATTCAAGCTATCAGGCCTGACAGCGGGCTCATGTGAACATGCTGTCAGATATGAAGAGAACAGAAACTGCTCCACTTACTGCATCTACATGCATGATGAGCCTTGTAAAAACATACACACAAAGGTATTTTTTTTATATCAATTTAGAATTGTTCTTTTATAAAAACCAATATTATTTTCAGACATCATGTGCAAAAGTAAGCATACAAAAATTATAGTCAAAAGTGTGAATTTACTTGTTTTTCATGATAACACAAAATCCAGCTAAGTAGAAAAAAATGGTACCTAAGGTTGACAGTTTAAAAAAAAATTGGGAGAAAAATTAAGCATCTGTAGATATTTTTACAATTGATGTTCAACAGAAGTTGGGCAAACTGAGTTTTTGAAAACCGTGTAACCAGTATTACATAATTGAGTTGTGGTTTGACAAGTCTTTATATTGCAGTATTTCTACTCAATTTCTTAGGTGAATATTATTTTTAAAAAGCAATAAACATCCATTGATCCATCCTGACTACTAAGGCAAGATTGTTACTGATGCCCTATTGCATCACAGTCAATTAAAATTTGTATACAATAACACAGAAACAGCATGTATTCAAGCTTTTATTTTTATCTGAGAATGTGATGCTGTAGCACTGGGGCTAGGGATAAAATATTGTAAAGTGCATATGAATTTTTTTTTTACCACAGTTAAATACAAAAGTGTTTAAGTCAGAAAAAATTCAATTAATTTGTACAAAACATTTATTATGATTGCAGTAACTCAGATGACACATCTGTCCGTATATTAATATTGGAAATGTTTAATACAGTAAAATGAAATAAACAAATAAATACATTAATAAATACTCATACTGGTCATAGGCAGAAGGTTGTATTTTACTGAGATTTAAAATATGTAAATGTTGCACTACTTTGCAATAAAATTCTGAAATTAACTTATTTTCAATGTAATGTTGAAAAAAAGAGTAGGTTTACAATATATATTTAATAATTCTAACTATGGGGAGCCTAAGTCTCCACCCCTTCTGGTCGGCCCAAGGGTCCCCTGGCCGAAAAAATAATGAATGAAAGTGAATGAAGCGATAAAAGTTATTTTCTGGTCCGCTGTGTCCTACGTCCTGAATCACACATATGTCGTACATCGATTTAAATGATAACTAATGATGTACATTTCAACTGTGTTTGTCAAGTGATTTGGGATTTATTTGATTGTAAAAAGAAACTTTTAAAATGCCTACAAATCAGAAGTCGCATATGTGATGTCAGTTGGCCAACGGGAGCTAACACATAGCAGCTACTTTCCACATGGTCATATTTATAGTGGTTTTCTCCATGTTTAATGCTCCTTTCTTCAGCCTGGAGGCTACGACCCTCGCTCTCCTTCTTCTGCAGTTTTTACACAAAACCTAAAGTAACTTGTCCCGCCGGTTGAAAATCAAAATTTTCTCTGCATCAAAATTAGTTTTTAAAATTCACGGACATCAAATGTTCGATCCACGGCACATTTCAAATTGGATCAGAAAACCTTTATCGCTCCATTGACTCTCATTCTTTTTTTGGGGGGGCATTAGGGGACCCATGGACCGGAAGTAGAAGGGCGTGACTTAGGTTCCCCCTTAAGCATCCAAAATAAATACTGATAAACATGAGTAATGGTTACATATATACACTAGTAATGGTTAAGGCAATTACTTGTAAAAGTTAGTTTTAAAGAGTTCTTCAGTCATGGATTATCTTGGACACAACACTTTATGTAAGTAGAGCTTTATTTGTTTGGTTTTTGATTTTCTGAAAACTAGACATCCCAGTGCAATCACTTAACATAAACGGCTTTAGTAATTACTAATTACTAATTTGGGTTTATAGCGTATCCAGGATGAAACACTGAAGCCCCATGACTACATCCAGGACAAGGCTTCAATGGATAACATACTCGGTGAATGCCTGAAACAGCGGCAAGATGAGGAGGTGCTGGAGGCGGAACCATCATGGGAGGACAAGCCCCTACATGGCATGCACCACCGGAACATAACTGAAGTGGCTGATCTGAAGAAATGCTACCAATGGCTAAAGAGGGCTGGCCTACAGGACACGACAGAGGCACACATCTTGGCAGCACAGGAGAGGGCTCTGTCCACCAGAGCGATAGAGACCCAGATCTACCACACCAGACAAGACCCAAGGTGTAAGCATTGCAAAGAGTCATCTGAGACAATCCAGCACATAACAGCAGGGTGTAAAATGCTGGGAAGGGAAAGCATATATATTGAACGTCATAACCAAATGGCTGGCATAGTATACAGAACCATCTGTGCATAGAATGGGCCGGAAACCTCAAGGGTAAAGTGGGAAAAACCTCCAATGGATTGAAAAAAATCACTTATTTGGGCGAGAGGGGAGTTTTATATATGCAAATATAAAACTCCATATATAGGGATAAATTGCATCCAATAGCTTGCTTTGTTTTTGTTTATTTATTACAGTAGATGTTAACTGTTCATTAACTTTTACAACAAACACAAAAAACCCTCAACAATGTGTTCAAAAGTAATCAGATAAAGTAAACTTTAGCTTTTGTAATAAATATTTGAAACTTTTTCCTTACTACTCTAGCATCCCTAAACACACTTCAAACATGTACAAACCCAAACCGTTCCATTTGCATTTGAGTTAATCCCAGATGGGTAATCAATAAAAAAAATACTTGGCATCAGCAGGATGACAGTATGCAGCAGCAAACGTAGCATAGCAATGAGAATCAGGCAAACCCAGCTTTAGGAATAGAAACCTTATTAAATAAGAGTGGGAAAGGTCAATACCGGTTATTGACGAGTTCATGAAGCATGTACTTCAAAGGCTATTCCCCTTTCTCCAGTTTGCTTTTTACTAACCCATCAGGGAAACAAATCCGCCCAGCATGCGTTAAACTGCTATCCTTGAATGCCAATGATGTGTCTTGTGGAGGTAACTTTGTTGTTCTGCACAAGGTAACTTCTATATATTGTAGTAAATTAGTCCACAGAGAGATTCATGCAATATAGGACCTTGTGTGGTTTAGTATAACATAGACATGTGCATGAGAATAAACTTGAAGACAGAAGTTGGAGCATCGTGTGATATTGTCTTTAATGAATTTTTCCTTCCAACATTCTGAGCAGGATAAGACCTGGACATTGTCATTTATCTATTATTTATAGTATAATACCTAGGACCCTTTTACAGCTGTTTCTTAAACGCCACAATGTAGTTTTGGTATAATGATTTTAATTTGATTCCTTCAATTTTAGAATTGCATTAGAATTGTCCCCAGCATTAATTTTTTTTTTTATTTAAGTCCAGCTTTGAGAGGATGAAGGTTCAGCATATAACTTTAAAAAACAAGTGGATGGTTTTTTAAAGCTGTAGATGAACCCAAGCCAAAACATTGGCAACACAGAGCTGAGTTTAAATGAAAGGAGAGTGAAATTTTATCCAGTAAGCATGTCAGAACACAGCTATACAAAATAAGATCAGTCACATTCATTGAATTTGTCTTCTTGAATCCTATCTGATACCTACTGTAGGTCTATATGTTTAAAGATTTTTAGCCGCTTTGTTTGCAAATCTTCCTAAAAAATTAAGGTTGTAAAGTTTAATGACATATATCTGTAAGATTACAGATTTCGATAACACTTTGTAATTTTTTGTTACTAAACATTTATAAGTGCTTAGTATGCCATTAACAGATAATTTACAAGGTATTAGAAAATGATGTAGAATTCATTTATAAAGACTTGTAATGACATTTACAAATACATTTATAACCGTTTAGTATGTCATTAACTGATCTTTTGTAAGGTATTAGATAAGGAGCTACTGTGAGAACAGTTATTGGTTCTATATAAGATTATGATGCACTACAGATTTATAATTGATTTATTAATAATTAACAAAATATTTTAAAATTGGAACACATTTGTTAATGGTTTATAGAGTTCAAACATGACATCATATTGGTAAAGTATCTAAAAAAAGTAACCTTTTGCAGGTCATTTATTATTTTCTTGTCCAACCTATTAAATTTAATTTCTTTAAGCCATTAAAAAGATTAATATTTTATCCTAAATGCTTGTCATACAAAATATTCTTTTTTTTTAAATTATGAGAATAAAAGCATTATATATAAAATTATAATTTGTTTATTTATGTAGTTTAAATTTTATATTTTCTGTGACTATATTTGACTGGCACTGGATGGAACTGCCCTAACGTCATCAAAGCACGAGTCAGCAGCAGTGTTGCCAATTTCGTGACTTTGTCTCTATTTCTAACGACTTTTCAGATCCCCTTAACGGCAATTTTTCCAAAAAGTGCCAAGCAATAAATCTAATGACATTTCTGACCACTCTGAGCTACTTTCTGTGACACTTTGTCGCTGATATTCCCTGCAGATTACAGACCCCATTTGCTCTGCTCGAACCGTCTTTCAGCAGGGGAATTATCTGCGCAAGCGCAGATAGTATGATCAAACTTCATAAACATCTCGGTTCATTTCACCCAGCGTCGTACAGAGATGGAGCTAATCTCACCCGATCACTAAAGAAGTTGTTTCTTTAACATGAATTAAAAAGTAAAAAAGGAAGTGAATGGATATAATACCGATCGTTCTTTTTTAAGCCACACAAACATTATTCCTTACCTTCATCTTTCAAACTTCTTAGGAAGGTTGGAATGCAGAAATTGTCTATATGCTGCATTTGCACCTTTGGTGCATTCAAGAAACCTTCGAAATTTACGGTCAGTTCAGTAACTGTTGGCACGCAATGTTTTGGTGCACATTAAATATGTATTACTTTTTTTTCTTTTCAATTTAACTTAATTTAGCCTGCTGTTTGACAGTTTTAAATAATGTTTAATAGCCAACCTGATTATTATATTATATATATATATATATATATATATATATATATTATATACTTTTAGTTTACAGCTAAATTTAACTAAAACATAATCAGAATCAGCTTTGTTTACCAAGCTTGTTCCCACAAGAATGACCCCCTGGGATTAGGTAAACCTAGTTTAAAGAGTGGGTTTTTTAGCTACTTTCTGTATGTCAGCTTTTGTGTTAAAGTAGTTCAGACTAGAGGGTGACGCGGGAATCAATTGTCGCTCCCATCCCGATCCCAAAAAAGTACTCACGTCACGTCCCGATCACGTGACAGCCCCCCCAAAAAGATCTTGTCCCGAATAAATCCAGAGAGAAAGACTCCCGTCCCGACCCGAATCCCGTAGATTAGTAATTTACCTCCTATGGCATTCGCTCCGCCCGCCTCCTTTAAACCATAGCCTAGCACAGTATCAAAGATTATCTATTTAGCTTTATCCGTCTTCTTTAACCATATCCCACATTCTCGTTGTTTGGCCACCTTACCACGTCATGAATGGACTCGATTCGTCTGACTACCAAACTATTACTATACAGGCATTTTCAGTTGGATATCATTTGCTTACCAGTTTATTCAGGTGGTGTAGCAACGACGTAGCAGTTTCAGCTTTGGTGCGTGCACTGTAGTAGACCCAATGGGATTCAACTAAAGACAGTGATCTGTCAGATTGCATTTTGCAGCGGAGTTAATAACCACACACATTGGCACAGCATCGCAGCGTCATTTTTCAAAGCTAATTCCCTGATATCTGACAAGTTAAATGTAAAAAAAAAAATTACATTTATAATTTCTGGTTCCCCGCTGATCCCGTGGATTATTTCCTGTCCGGTCCAAATCGCATTACCAACAGTGAAATTGACTCCCATGCCGCGGGAATCCTGCAAGAATCTCGTGTCCCGTGGGAATCCCGAAAAATTGTCACCCTCTAGTTCAGACACAACCATGAGGTGTAGCTGGGGAAATGGGAAGCACCCATTTGATAGTTGTGGTAGGCTCAAGCAAAATCAGTTAACAATAAATTCAATAAAGTAAGTACAGAAGATGGATGGATGGATGGATGGATGACAAAAGCGTAAAAGTCTGGCCTACTGCCCGGATATTTTTTGGAGGCGGACCAGTGAAAACAAAAGGTAAACAGAAATATTTGACTGGAACTTTGTTATAGAAAATATGTAAATGCTGCAGATTCAATTCTATCAACTCTTTTCTATGTGCCAAAAGATAAAAAAGAGGATAAGTTATGGGCTTGACTATATAGAAAAAGATCTTATCGATGTCTTGTGGAGGGTAGTGAGGGAATAGTCATATTGATATTAATATATATAATCATTGATAAACATCACAAAAAGTAGACAAGGTGTTTTAAGTGCCTCCCTGATCATTTTGTTATTCTGCAATGAACTAAATTTAATTAAGAAATAAATTCAATAATTTTCAAACCCTCTTTATATAATAACTAAGTTTGCAAGAAACAAACAAATCCAAGACCTGAGTAACATCAGTAAATACAAAGAAAAGTTATGTCATTAATCATTATATCATATATATTTTGAATTATGTTAGTAATAAAGTTTTTTAACGCGTTTTCGCTTCAGAGGTACTGGGTGGAGAACCGGGTGGACATTTTTAAAAGCCACAGGTGTTGTTAGCAGCGCCACCTTGATAGGTTCCCCGTGTCTTTCCATAACAGTAATTCGTAGCCATCCGGGGGAGAGGAGTCCTGATTAAGACTGCTGACTTTAGTAGTTTATGTGGTTTATTATTGCTAGTTTAGTGTTTAGTGCGATTCGGAACAACCTCCTCCTTGCTCCCTTAATGTGACAAATGACTGAGGTGATGTTAGTTTACTGCAATGTTTTGCTTGAGGAATAAATTCAGCTCAAGTTATTTGCTCATTTTTTTGGTTTGAAAGGAGATAGTTATGGGTGATAGAGAGCTACCTGGGTCTGCATTAATGATTAGTTTATATATATATATATATATATATATATATCGAATTATCGTCCAGACCTAGGCAAAACAGAAAAAAGAGGAGGGCTTGTGTAGAGATAAAATGTAATTTTCATCAATACTTAAGGTCTAAATTCTTTCTTGTCGCTTGTGTCATATGAACCTCTCATTCAATACAGACCCATAGAAGTAGAATGTAATTATTTTCTTTATTTTATTGTCATCAGGGATTCAGGCATTCAGGGATTGTTTTCTTTAATTGCTGTCTCTCACAATAGGCCCCTTCAAAATGAAATGTTCTGTACCCGTTAATTGGGAATGTCCTCTGTTGTTACCTTCAGAGTTTTTACAGGAACATTTTTAACTCAAGTCCTTAGAGGGGAACAGTACGGATCTCAATTCACATGCACCAAAATTTCTTTAAATCAACGAGACTGAAGTGAGTAACTCTGAGTGAGTAACTATTAATTTAATTTCCCAGAGCTTTCAGTACAGAAGATCCCAGCAATACCTAACAATAATAATTGAAGATAAATAAATAAAAAACACAACATTAGATACTAAATAAAAATGTAATAATAAAATAACTCAATTAAAAGCCAAGCTACAAAGGTAGGTCTCAAGCCATCAGAAGTTTCTTCGGCCCTGACATTCTCTGGCAGCCTGTTTCCCAGACAGAGACTTCGCTATACTGTGTGTCTATGTTCTGACTTGTGGAACAACTAAAATGCCATCATCAGAGGACCTCAGGGACTGTGAGGGCTCATACTTAAAAGTACTTAATAATACTACAAAGAACTGATTAATGGATGCCTTAATAAAAATGTATGCCACACTGCTGAATGTAAAAACACTATAAAAAATATGAAGTTTTGTTGTTCAAATGTGACAAAAAAGGAATAAAAGAAAAAAATATGTTATATATCTATAATATATAGACTTTTGAATGGGTACTCTCAAAAATATTATTTGTCCTGCGGTATAATGCAATTTGCATTCTGCTATATAGTGTATGTATTGCACCTACACTATAAAAGATTTGAAAACAGATTGAAAAAAAAGTATTATCAGATCTACCTCCATATTTAGCCGTGCACACAGACACTGCATCTAATACAAGCAGGCGTTGGGACCTTGCTTGGACTGACAATTACCACAAAAGCAGAGGGCTAATTAAAGTTTGATTAAGTTCTAAGTGTTCTTGAGGATATGCAGAGAGAGCAGGTTGCTAAAGGGTTCCACCCAAGATCACAGAGTGTCTGTCAGAGGCAGGCGCTGTGAAATTGGATTGCTGGCTGTTATGAACCTTTGACCCTGAAGTACCACAATGTTTGGTAAATTCAGCAGCTGAGAGCAGCTAAAGGAAAGATCGTGTTGCTTGATGCGAAGGAACATAATCTGTTATTTTTTTCTTTACAAAGGAAAATAAGCAAGGGAATTAAACATTTGCTGCTAATACAGTACACATGTGTCCAGGTCTTAAACATTTCTATTTGTGAGTCTTCCTTAGCTTCAAGAAATAATGTGCTTCTAAGTAAACTGGGTACCTCTGGGAGCTGAGTTGTTTTTGTGAAACAGCGCCTTCTTGGGCCCTTAAGAGGAACAATAGCCCTGGTTGCTCAATGGCACATTGGCACAGTCCACTGTATATATACATTGACTTGCACTGGATCCGCATGTGAGGTTAGACCATCGCTGCGGGGTGCATTACAAATTCATGACATGCTCATTAATGGGACACTTTTTTGCAGCAAGAAAACGTACAAGAGCAGGCTCTCCAAGTGGTATTTTTCTAAAGAACAAGTCAAGCAGAAAATCAGGAGACAATGGATGATGACCATACCGGGAAAAACACTAATGGTTGTAGAAGAGAATTTAGGGGCGACCACTGTGCGCTGAGCTGCAACTTGTGTAGATTTCCCTCCATGGCACTGGGTTCTGTGAGTTAGCAAAGGTAATTATGATAATGGACATTAATGGGTTTATAAGTAAGCACTAATGGCTACTGAGAACAAGTATGTATATTGGACAGCACCTGACCTTCATATTCCTCCATGAGTTAGGGCTGAAAGTAAAGTCTTTATTGCTTGGCACAGGACATTTTGTTGAGATCTAACAACTTGAATCATTTAAGCTCTAGCTTACAAGAAAGAAAAACACATAGTTTCACCTTTACTTTTTGCTCCTGCTCTAATCTTTTTTCCCTGTTTAAGAAGATTAGTTCTTTTGGTTTTGCCTTCATTAGAACTCCTCCCTTTCCTTCTATCTGTCTTTCTCTCAGTGAAAAAGGACACAGAAATCCGGTCTCAGCACTTCCAAAGCTGATTTCTTCCCCTTCTTTCTTTCTTTTTTCTCACATCCAGTCTTGACTGGGGGGGTTAAAGGATGAAGGGCTGTCTGATTGGGTGTCTGCACATCAACCTGAGTACAAGACTTTCTTCTTTCTCCAAAGACTTGGATCCTCAACGCCCCCCCTCCTCCCCCCCCCCCCCCCCCCCCTTATTTTCTTACCCTGTAAAATTTTGGACACCTCGTCATTTTCTTTCCTCACTTTAATGATTCCCTCTTCTGACTCGTCCCTCAGCAGCTTTTGTCTCCTCAATTCGGGTTTTAGAGTTGTAAAAACTTGCACCTTCATTTATCACTGTCAATTTCTTGTTTAAAAACTCAGCAAGAAAGCAAACATCGATTAGCACTGAATAGAAAATAGAGTATGATGCAAATTTCAAATTGAGGTCGATAATGGAATAATAAGTGTTCGCCACAACCTCTTAATGAGTGTGGTGATATTGCCCTTGCTCCCCTTTACCTTGTGGAAATGAGCAGATCGAGCTATAAAATACATTTTGTTGTCATTGACCTTTTTCATGGAATTTATTAACACCTTACACACCTTGGACCGTCTGTTTGAGCCTGTAAAGGCCACCTGAAAGGATAAAGAAGTATGCCAATATAAAGGGAGATTCACAAAGATAATAAGAACTGTTAAATATGTGGATTAAGCCCCCAGCATTTTTAAATAATACATTTTGAACCAGTTCCTGAGGTTGGGTGATGATATTTTGAGGTCACTTGCCTCAGTTAACAAACACTTTTAGATCTGAGCCAAGACGTTTGGTTTTAACTTTTTTTAAAGTGTGCATTCTCCATGTGGTTATAATGAACAGTTAAATAACAAATTTCAGACTTTCACAAGTACAATATAACTTTGAAATCTCAAGAAATCCACAATTGCATACTCTTACAAATGAAAGAATTCTCCTAAGTAATATTGAGAAAAATGAACCAAAAATGTAATAATAAGTAGTATTTTATTTTCAATGTGATAATAAAAGTAAAAAGCAGCAGCGAGATGTCAGATGATAGAAAGGGCGTTGTACAAGTCAACATAAAGGGGAATTCCATTTTTTTCAACCTGAACCTTGTTTCTTTAGCAAATTTTATGTTCAAAAGTTCAGTATATCCACTTGCTCCATCAACAGACATCTGTCGAACAGGAGTGGTAGGGGCAGTCCACATCCACTTGTAATAAAGTTGAATCTGACCCAAACAATTCATTTTAACATGTCTGTTATCCACTTTACTAAGCACCTTTGAAGTGCTTCTGTATTTTCTTCTGGGCCGATTTGGACATAATACGTTGCAGCAGGATGCCAGTCTGTGTTTTACTGTGGCAGATTCACTAGGTCTTACAGTCCTGCTGTGGTGTAACTGTGTTGTAATCTTCATTTGTTTACTTTTATTAATTTCAGCAAGTATTTTATGTTGACCAATAATATTTTATGTTGTATAACATGTCTTTAAATATAGCTAATAGCAAGGCTAAACGGTATTACAACACCAGGTAGTGGGTTGTTGTCAACTCACTCGGGTCTAACGTGGGGAGGAGTTCATCAAAAGGAGAGAAGAGTTGTAGCTGTGGATGTGTTCTGCTGTCCTGCCATTCAGCTAATAAAGACGAGTTGTAAAATAACTGTAGCCTGTCTTCCATGCGCCCTGAGAGCTGACAAGTTACCGAACCAGAAAATAAGGGTTACGGTATATTATTTCAAAATCGGACAGGGAAAAATATAGAAGCACATCTGGGATGTTTGTAAGTCCAAGTGGATAACAAGCATGGTAAAATTTAAGCGTTTGGGACAGATTAAAACTTATTACAAGCGGAATATAGACTGCCCCTACAACTCCTGTTCTACAGATGTCCGTTGATGGCTCCAAAATTCTCAGGGTGAGTAAGAAAACATAAAAGTTCCAGGTTCCCCTTTAAGTGTGCCTTTGGTCCCCTCAAATAAAGATGAAAACCCCGACTTTTTCATCAATCTCTGAAATCCCCCAAGACTTTCCGGACAGCATGTGAAAAGCGTACATATTTGAGAAAAAGAGGAGATGTCCTCAAGAGTCAATGGAATAAGTCCAGTTAATTTCTATTCAAGCAATTTGCGATGTTAAAGGATGATAATCCACACCAAAATAGAGACAGGAATAAAGCATTTAAATGGAAAGCTGTTTACTTATTTAAAGGGAGTATGTTTTATATATAAAAGACCTTATCCTCTTCTGACTCTAGATATGGTGAAGTCTGGCTGGGTAGCTGTTTTCTTGAAGCTGTTACTTCACAAGCTAAAGCTATATGCCCTACTTGAATGAAATGTCATCTTGTCTTTCCCAATTTTGAATAGCAACTAACAAAAAATTGGCTTCTGTGTCACATAAGAAAAAAAGCAAGTCAAATATTACTAATCAAAACCTCAGAGACATTCTAATCAAATTAGAAAAATAATAAAAATAGTTTATAAAAATGTAATATTTGTTATGCAGGAACATAGGTAGCAATAATTTTGTCATTTGTGATTTGAAGAAAATAATCAAAATGTTAATATTTATTAATAATGTCAAAGGGTGGAATTTATACCATCTTTAGCAGGGCTTCAACTAAATATGAAGGTTGCTGTATATTCTAGGATCAATCCGCCTCAAAATAAAGGTGAAACTTTTTTCGGGAACAGAAAAAAAGAAAAGAAACTTCCAATTTACCTGATATTCATTCTTCATTTTTCATCTGAAAACAGAAGCCATTATAGGGAGGAAACCTGTCATGCAGAAAATAACCATGTCTATGTAATTATACTCATAAGCCCAAATGCTAAAAACCAAGCTGATCCAAAAATGCCTCAGATTTTTAGAGCTTTTTTAAGCATTGATGCATCCATTTTCAAACACAATTTATTCGTGTTCAGGGTGCAGGAAGGGATAACGGGTGTATATCTTCAGTGGTCAGTGGATGAGAGCCAGGGTACACTTTGGACAGGTTTGTCAACATCGGACAGACACACACATTAACAACCATCCAAAGACACATACTTACACCAAAAATCATTTTAGAGTGGACATTTGGACAGAGAGAAAGTTGGAGAACCCAGTGAAAACCTGTGCATGTACAAAGAGAACATACTAACTCTGCAAAGAAAGGCTGTTTATGTCCAATGCACTGATTGTTTTTGGAGAGTGGATGTGTGGGGCTTAAATTTCTAAGAGAGCAAGGCAAACTGCATTGACTTCCTATGGATTTCTTTTATATTCAACTCAGATTTGTAGCATGCATGCCTTAATGTTGGCTTGTCGACGGATTTTGATTTTAAGAAAATTAAGACTGGATTATTCTACACAGAAGATAGTTTTGTGTAATATCTACCTTGTTGGTCTTTTGATATTCTGAGCATGAACTCATATGGGGCTCGTTTCACAAAGCAGGTTTAGTGAAAAATCTGATTTAGTTAATCATGAGATGAGGGAAACTGTGTTATTTTCTGTTTCACAAAGCCACAAAGTTTCTTGGAGAGCCTGTTGATGTAGAAGTGCAGATACTCTGCAGAATTCCTGGCTCGGAAGAGAATCAACAAGCACTTCCGAGGCGTTCGTAAGTCCAAGGGGGATATAAACATGGTAATTACTGAGTTTTGGGCCGATTAAACCGTATTCTAAGCGGAATTTGTTCTTCCCCAAGCACTCCTGTTCTAGCATGGTGATGGGGGAAGTGAATATAAATACTGAATAGCTCAGACTGGCTCCAAAATTATCAGGGTGAGTAAAAAAACATAGATTTGCTAAAAATAAGGCCCAGGTTGAAAATAGAAAACCAAAAACAGAATTCCCCTTTAAACACAATAATTATAATTTTGTAGTTGATCTGGAATCAATAAAGTATTTTTGAATTGAATTGAATCTAGGATTCTATTGGCAACCAATGAAGCTGCTGAAGAATTGGGGTAATATATTCTCTTAGTTATGATTCGAGTTGCAGCGTTCTATAGGAGTTGGAATATTTGAAGGGATGTATCGGGAGGACCAAAAAGAAGAGAGTTGTAATAGTTAATCCGGGAGGTGATGGACAAGGAGCACAGCAGCATGGGGAGAAAGGAAAGGACGAAGTCAGTTAATGTTACATAGGTGCAAGTGTATAGACCAGGTGATAGACAGTAATTAGTATGATGCTGATATGAGAGAGTACCATCAAGTATGAAACACAGACTCTTTACATGAGGGGATGAACAGGGGAGTTTAACAAAACTTACAACAAAAGTATACAACAAACAGAAAGTATGTTTTACTTAAAAAATACATCAGACAAATGTATTAAGAAGATTTACCATTTGACAGTTTGATGAGACCTTCCTTTGACAAGTCTTTAGAATTAACTAAGATTGGCTCTTATTGTTTTTAGTTTAAATTTTACTTTATTTTTCAGTCGACTTGTCTTGACTGACTTCCCACTTGTGTCGGATGTATCTGGACTGACGTGGCACTGAACTTCACCTTGCCCTGCCAGACTCCTTCAGCCACTTGACAGTTGTGAAGACCTGACTCCAGTCTCCACCCAGTCTCATCGGACTTGACATGTGACAAATGCTTAGCCTAAAATGCAGCTTTGATTCTCCCTTGGTCAATTCAAAACTCTCGGTCCTGCTTCTTTTACCCGCAGTAAAACCGCTTGTGTGGCTGTAGTCTAATGTCTCACTGCTAGTATTTTCTTTGTTTTTTATTGCCTGTACACATGCTGGATGCTGCATATACAGCTGGTCCCTTGGCACAGACTGCTGTTGTAAAAGGCTTGGATATTTTGTGGTGTTTATTTTTTATCGGTCTGTCTAGTAGGAGCAATGAGCGAGAAATTGGTAATCTGATACTTTTGAAGTTAACCAGAGCGAGAGGCATATCGCTTGATGACATCTAGTGTAGCTGATCAAAACACAGATTTTATTTTATCTTTGATACATTTTGCTGCACAATTTTCCTCCTTTCAATGAGTGGTAGGCTGTTTCATGAGCCTTTATGTTTCTGGTGCTTTTTTTTTTTTTTTTTTTTTTGCATAACATGAGTGAGCATCTTTGTTGTTGATTCATGGTTAAATCATTGCTGATTGTCACGTAAAGAAAATTGCACCAAAAAGGGGACACTTAGGTCTTGTGACTATGATCATGTTGTAGACTGTGAAGCAGTTACAACCAGAGAAAGAGAGGGAAATGGGAAAAAATAGGACAGCGGAAAAAATAAAGAAGTTATATCATCATTCATTTTTTTAAATAGTCAAATAAAAAGCAGGGTAAGTATGTATAAAGGAGGTAGAATGAGACAGAGTTTGCCCCAGCTGGCACAGTCTGCTGGGAGCGGGGTGTGTATTTGGGTCAGCACATTGCATCATCAGCATTTCTCCCAACCTGCACGATGAGCTGCATTATTAAGAGTTTCTGCCTCTGCATGAAAGGTGTAAGGTGTACAGAGGTAGGCACGCACTCAAAATCTACTCAAAAAGTAATGTATTTACACAGATAGGATAATTCTATGACATAGTTTTAGGAGTGGCTTTTTCAGTTCTGATTGGGAATATGTCAAGGCATCTAGGAAGTCTAAGCTTAGAAGTGAAAAGGACTCTTGGATGAGAGACCAAACATTTTCAAGACAGAAAGAAAAGTAAAGTTGCCTTCATTTTAACTCTCAAAACTATACCATATCCTGGATGACTGATAATCTACATCAATGTATTTCTATAACATAATATTTTCAGACATTTGCTGGGCATCCATATCTGCCTGTCTAAGCTGCCATAGATATGAATAACTCTTTCACTTTGTACCTTATCCCTTATATGATTCAAGGCCGGACTCAGAATTATGAATGTACCCTCAAATGCTGCATTTATTTCTGTACTAAGAAATCCAGTAATATTTAATTACATTCAAACACACCATTAGCACACTGTCCATCGGGAAGTGCCCTTATGTCAAAACATTGCTCTGAGGCAACAGAAAAAAAAAGAAAAACTGTATTTAAAATAAATATAAATTCCTAAAACAGTAAATATCTTTTTACAACAAAATTAGAACATTTTACAATTTATTTAATTTTAAATAACATTTAATTGGCACATTTTTTTTGGCCCTATTCTTACACCTTGTTCATCTGAAACCATTCGTCTACAAATCATGTTTGATAGTGATTCTCAGATGTTATTGGACTGAAATTTGATTCTTCATAAAAATTATCCACTGGTATGGCATTATTGGTATTCTACTTAAAAATCTACACATTGACTAAGTACATTGCTGCTCTCTAAACGATGAAATATCACTATCCATCCATCCATCCATCATCTTCCGCTTATCCGGGGTCGGTTCGCGGGGGCAGTGCCTAAGCAGCGAGACCCAGACTTCCCTCTCCCCGGCTACTTGGGCCAGCTCCTCGGGAGGAATCCCGAGGCGTTCCCAGGCCAGGTGGGAGACATAATCCCTCCAGCAAGTCCTGGGTCTTCCCCTGGGTCTCCTCCCGGTGGGACGTGCCCAGAACACCTCACCAGGGAGGAGTCCAGGAGGCACCCTGACCAGATGCCCGAGCCACCTCAATTGGCTCCTCTCGATGTGGAGGAGCAGCGGCTCTACTCTGAGCCCCCTCCGGATGACCGAGCTTCTCACCCTATCTCTAAGGGAGAGCCCAGCCACCCTACGGAGGAACCTCATTTCAGCCGCCTTTATCCGCGATCTCGTTCTTTCGGTCACCACCCAGCGTTCATGACCATAGATGAGGGTAGGAACGTAGATCGACCGGTAAATTGAGAGATTTGCCTTTCGGCTCAGCTCTCTCTTCACCACGACAGACCGGTACAGCGCCCGCATAACTGCAGACGCCTTACCAATCCGTCCATTGATCTCCCGCTCCATTTTTCCCTCATTCGTGAACAAGACCCCCAGATACCTAAACTCCCCCACTTGAGGAAGGACCTCATCCCCGACCTGGAGAAGGCACTCTACCCTTTTCCGGCTCAAGACCATGGTCTCTGATTTGGAGGTGCTGATCCTCATCCCAGCCGCTTCAGACTCGGCTGCGAACTGCTCCAACGAGAGCTGTAGATCACGTTCAAATGAAGCCAACAAGACCACATCATCTTCGAAAAGCAGAGACCCGATCCTGAGGTCACCAAAACGGATCACCTCAACACCTTGGCTGCACCTAGAAATCCTGTCCGTAAACGCTATGAACAGGACCGGTGACAAAGGGCAACCTTGGCGGAGTCCAGCTCTCACTGGAAATGAGTCCGACTTACTGCCGGATATGCGAACCAGACTCTGACACCGTTCATATAGGGACCTAACAGCCCGTATCAAAGGGCCTGGTACCCCATACTCCCGGAGTACCCCCACAGGACACCCGAGGGACACGGTCGAGCGCCTTCTCCAAGTCCACAAAGCACATGTAGACCGGTTGTGCGAACTCCCACGCACCCTCTAGGACCCTGCCGAGGGTGTAGAGCTGGTCCAGTGTTCCACGGCCAGGACGAAAACCGCATTGTTCCTCCTGAATCCGAGGTTCGACTATCCGTCGGACCCTCCTCTCCAGAACCCCCGAATAGACCTTACCAGGGAGGCTCAGAAGTGTGATCCCCCTATAGTTGGAACACACTCTGTGGTCCCCCTTTTTAAAGAGGGGGACCACCACCCCGGTCTGCCAATCCAAGGGAACTGCCCCCGATGTCCACGCAATATTGCAGAGCCGCGTCAACCAACACAGCCCTACAACATCCAGAGCCTTGAGGAACTCCGGCCGAATCTCATCCACCCCCGGTGCCTTGCCACCAAGGAGCTTTTTAACAACCTCGGTGACTTCAGCACCAGAGATTGGAGAGCCCGTCCCAGAGTCCTCAGACTCTGCTTCAAAACAGGAAGGCGTGTCGGTGGGATTGAGGAGGTCTTCGAAGTATTCCATCCACCGACCCAAAACGTCTCGCGTTGAGGTCAGCAGCACACCGCCCCCACTGTAAACAGTGTTGATGGCAGACCGCTTCCCCCCCCTGAGATGTCGGATGGTAGACCAGAATCGCTTCGAAGCCATACGGAAGTCGTTCTTCATGGTCTCTCCAAACTCCTCCCACGCCCGAGTTTTTGCCTCAGCGACCATCCGAGCCGCACTCCGCTTGGCCTGCCTATCAGCTGCTTCCGGAGTCCCACAGGCCAAAAAGGCCCGATATGACTCCTTCTTCAGCTTGACAGCATCCCGAGGGTTGCCGCCGCGACAGGCACCGACTACCTTACGGCCACAACTACGGTCAGCCGCTTCGACAATGGAGGCACGGAACATGGCCCATTCGGACTCAATGTCCCCCGCCTCCCCCGGGAACCACAGTCAGTGGTTGTTACTTTTCATATTAATTAGTGAAATATCACTAATTAATATGAAAAGTAACAACCACTGACTTTAGCCAATGTGGTGGCCTAATGTAGGTTAATGCCAATCTCAATACATTTCACTTGTCAAGTTTTAGATACAAAGACACAATCGTTAAAATTTTTCTGGGGGCTATTCTTACTTGGCTCGTCCATAAAAAAGAGATTATATAAACATAAATTAGAATTTGTAAGTTTCAAATGAAAAACTCTAAAGTCTGGGTTACGATCAGGATGCAATTATAATCAGTCTGTTTTTCAAAATTTCAAACTACCAAAAATGTAACTTGAAATGGAATTAACATACAATCAAGTAAAAAAAAAACATTATCAGTTAAAATCATATTAAGTGCATATAAAAAAACAGACATAAAATCTTAAAAAATATTGTACAGCATTTACTGTTGATGAGTTTTACATCAGCACAGAAAATATATCTCTTTGGGAGGGACGTTGGGAAATAATATATCGTTAGAGCTTCCCCAGTGGAAAATAGGGAAGAAGAACATTTGCAAAATGGCTTCAGCAATTCTCAGTGCTTCAAGCTTTTCCTCTGCAGCCAGTGTTGCAGATGTCCAACAGCTCAGGTAGTGGTAAACCAATAATTCTACAGGAAATTTTCACTGTCCTCATCGATCTCAAATCCAGCATGGCCTCATTGTGAATAAAAAGTAGGGATGATTTCTGCCTTTCTATGTCTCATTAAACCAGTTGCACAACATTTATTTGTGTATTTGCAGTATTTGAAAGCATAAATTGTAGAGAAATACATGGTTATTGGCTTCTCGCTAAAGCCAAGACCTAAACCATTAAACTGGTAGAAAGATTCAAAGCTGTAATTGCAGGTGAAACTGATTCTACAAAATAACAAAGCTTGATAGAAATATTGAGGTACTCTTCAATTCACTGAAATACAGTGGAAGTTAAACTAATCAGAATATTGTACAACATTTTAAGTTAAAAACTTTTTTAATCTATGGGTATGAATCAATTTGTAATTTTCTGACAACTGACCTCTAAGACAAACCATGCTCCACTGTAGTCTATATGTGCCAGTGTAGTTTTTTTTTTTTTTTTTTTGTTGACACATTTAGCATTGATCTAATTGAAAATAATCATAAAAAAAATAAACAGAACAAAAGGGCACGCTCCTATCAGCACTGCTGTCTATTTCACTGCAACAAAAAATATCAGGCTCAATCCAGAAAGCCAACACCTGGCCTATTTTTAACTGCATAGTATATTGATGATTTCGCAGGACTGTGGGTAACGCCTGCATTTTAATTGCATTTTCGTGGCATCAGGGAATAGATGCAATTAACTCAATGTGGGTGGACTTCAATCACAAAGATGCACTGTAGTGAGAAAAAGGTTGTTAGAAGGTAATTATGACTTTGTGATTATTCATTATGCCGATGTGGTGTGTGTTTGGTGTGTGTACACAGATGTGTGTGCATTTGTACCATAATCAGGATTTTAGACCACCTTATTAGGAAAGACTTATGCTTAAAGGTGCATCCTTTGCTGCTAACAAGTTTGTTTAACAGTCGTTATTTTCACTTTCTTTGGATTTTTTAATTTTTTATTCAAATTGAATTTTATATTTCAGCAAACACCAGAAAGCTCTGTTTGAAGTTTCTGCCAGAAAGCCATTAAAAAGAAAGAAGAAAGATTAACAAAGGCAAAAATGATGAAAGTTTTATCAATGCAGAAAAATATCAGGAAAACATAAAGGGCTTTTCTTTCATTATCCAAATTTTAATTCCTAAACGACCCATGGGAGAATTTTCTATTCAGCTTTGGTGTCAGCTTTTACTCACTTTGTTTCTTTTTGTTGTAGGACTTAATTTCCCATCTTTATGAACAATAATTTTGATCGGTGGAGTAAAATTTCTCAGCTCTGCATCCATTAAATATAAAATCATTCCCAATCAATTTGCAATGAATGTAACCCTTGACCATACCAGACAGCAGTACCTGTTCACCTTTCTTGCATATTCAACCCTCATAATTTGCCACCATACACACACAAGTATATCCACACATCTACCATTTCTCCCCTGCACAAAACAAGGGACGAAGCCGGGAGCAAGACTGGATCTGTTGGCCTTCGAATGCAGGATGAGGAATGAGATGCCGTGCATCACGCTAATAGCTGCAGCCGTCAGAGGTCGGGTTAGCGGGGTCTCCCCCTGCTGCCCATGGTAAGCACTCAGTAAGTGATGGAAAACCATTCTGAACACATGCATGACATGGCTAATGCTCTGAGAGACCAGCCATCGGTCTGCACCTGCCTGACAGATGGGCAGAGATGATGAAGAGTTATATCATCAAGTCTGAGCGTGCTTATATCAGTCTGACTTTTTTCTAGCATCTTCAAGATGTTTTACAGATTGAAGCTGTTTGGATGCATAATTGTGTTGGTACCTTAAAAGTTATCTCACCTTTCCTAGGTCAATTAAAGGTCCAAATACATGTTTTAGACTATTACAAAAATTCTATTCTATTCTAAATAACTCAGTTCAAAAAGTGAAATGTGCTTATGAATTATATTTATTGCAAACCAAATGGTATTTATTGACAGTATGTTTTTGTTCATTTGATGACTATAGGTTAGAGTCAACGAAAACCCCAAATTTATTTTCTTGGAAAATTAAAATACATAGGATAAATATTAAATTGTATTTTTTTTATTAAAAAAATGTTGCGACCAAAGTAGTCACAGGGAAGAGCATGGCAGACAACCTCTACAATGAGAGTAAGAAACAACATGTCAGTGCTAAAGAAGGTAACTGTTCTCACAGGGCACTTAATGCTTATCTCTAATGGAGATGCTGATATAATTTTTTCAGATTAACTGGCACCTGCTCGCACTGCTAAAAGTATCAATACCTGCCTTCATGATCACAGTATCACAATATTGGAAGGCTAATCTGACCTGAACCCCATAAATGATCTATTATGAAGAGGCGAATGAGAGACAAATAAGTGTAATATTGAGAATTTCTGACAAAATGAAATTTAAACATTTGTAAGTTTATTTTTAACTTAATTAGTAAATCACTTTTTTGTCTTTATAGTAAATAATTTATAGCATATAGAGTGTTGTTTATTTAAATTACAAAAACAAAACAAAAATTACAAAAAATATATTATTATTATTATTATTATTATTTTATTTAATTTTTTTCATCTGGTCATTGTTGATGGTTGGCACATTCATTGCTAAGAATTAGGTAAAAAGATTAGTTTTTTTTATTCCCAAATAATTAGTGCGTAGAACATTTAAAGCAGACTTGAATCTTTCAAGAAATTAACGAAGAAATTGCAGTCAATCCTAAGTAAATTTTCCTATTGAATCAACAAATGACTTAATGCCTAGCTTAAAGTTGTATCGATGCAAGTCAGACTGAAAAAAATTTTCAAACAGTATTCGAATTTTGAATCCTACATTGACTAAAAGGATACCCATAATGTTTGTCAATCTGATACTGTTACCCAAGTTTCTGGAAAGTCCTGCTCCATGATCCTATCTGAAAACTAATATTGTGAAGATCTTTTTGCTCTTTTGAATTTCAATCAAATAAAAACAAAGAAACAAAAACATTACTTGGTCTTGATGGTCATGTTTAACAATTAGTTTCTTTTCAGTATCTAAACTAGACTGCTGTGTTGTAATCAACATTTTCATTGAGTATATTGTGTATTGGCATTAAATTAAATTAAATGTATGCATAAAAATCTTAAACTTGACATTACAGAACAAAAAAAAAAGACACTTGATATTTGTTGCTTGCAGCCATGCTTCTAAAATTAAAACATGTAATTGCTGTGTACTGTTTTGTCCCACTTTACTGCAAATATGTTTTCAGCAATTACATTTTCATGATATTGAATATGTTTTTATATACTCAGATAGATTTTCAAGACAAGTGATAAGATTTCGAGAAATGATTTGACCAGATCACCTCATCTCAAGCAATTGTTTTGTTTTAATGCTATTGAAAAGGGTTTTGATAAATGACCAGAAAATTTACTTTTTTGCTAACTGACTGGATTGATATATGTAGTGCATGTTCTCCCCCTTCAATTTAAAATATACACATTTTCTTAGGTAAATAAAAAATCCTACAGTGTTTTCACAATTAGAGTGAAGGTTTTACAAATCACAACTGTGTTTCAATGAAATAAATGGAGATTAATTTAGTCAAAGTTTAACCCGTCAATCTATTAGGCTTTTTATGTTTGTTGTAAATTAACCTAATATGCTCGTTTCTGGGCTAAGGGGTGTGGGGAACTGACTACCAGCAGTTGTAAGCTGTTGAGCTGCTGCTGAGCATTAGGATAAAAATTCTAAAGACAGCATGTTAAAATATTCATCATGACTTTTGTAAGATGCTAAAGTTTAATATATTTTGCAGTAGATTTAGTTTTACACCCTGATATCTTTCAGTGAGCAGTAAACAGAAAGTACTGTTACTGAGAATGCGCTACACTATTTAAACAAGGTTTATTATTTCATACCTGCTTTGCTTTAGAGGTGAAGGTGGACTGAATCTATCTCAATGTGATTGAGCTGGCACCAGCTCACAAAGCTAACACTGCAAAACTGAGGTTTATTTAGATAAGAATAAAAATTCTCAACCGATTATCAACACTATGAATCTGGTAAAAAAAATCACTTCTCTAGCAAGTAATAAAGCTAAATTGGGCAATTACATGTTTCACATGATTGGTGATTTGTCCAGGTTGTACCCCACCTCTCAGACAATGTATGGATGTTTCACGTGAAGACAGTCCACCTTTCTTCTGGGTTCCAATGGCTGTTAGGATATTTTTGTTTAACTAACTTGCCTTTTGACTAATTTGTGTAGGAATACTTAAAGCATGTGGTGCAAAAAATAAAAATAAAAAACTGAGTGAGGTAGAGATAAAATGTTTATGCTGGTACCGACTCAAGAATAGTAAAAATAGTAAATTGCTACTTTTCTTTAGTAAGGAAAATGGCAATTAACTAATAATTTTTAAGTTTTGGGATTCCAATAAAACACATCATGGGTCACCCTTAAATCAGAAAGTGCCAAATGCCATGTCAACCTTTGGAGACCTGATTGAGATGCTGTGGCATAACCGTAAACATGTCACTTGCATCCCAAAACCTTGTATGGCTGAATTTACCTCATTCCGCATAGTGATGTTAAAGACATGTTAAAAGTTATTGCAAACACTTGATGGCAACTGTGCTGAGGGTGCCACAACCAGTTATTAGGTAAAGAGGACAAATAATTTATTGCAGAATTACGTTTTTACTCTAATAAATGAAAGCATAACTTTAAAATGTTGCATTTATTCATGTTATCTTTCACTGATTTAAAAGTTTATTTCATGACATTGTAATTCCAGCCTTTAAATGTTTTTTTTGTGTAAAACAAAGGACTCATGAGGTCCGACAATAAAGGGAGCAGTTGAAGGAAGATGAAGTTAAAGACAAGGAAAATTAAGCACTCATCTCAGTGCCCTACTGAAGTGTCATCCTTGTCCCATGACAAAAGTACATGAGTTTATGGCCCACCCACTGTATTATATTGTCGAGGGAAATTATAGCTCACCAAACAGATTAGATGTCACTGTGCTGAAAATGCTATTTTTCATTCTTACCCTACAGTAATCTCGAAGGGATGGGCTGAGATCTTTAAAGAATGTAGAACATATATGGTGGTAGGTTTGTGTGCGTGTGTTCACAGGTAGACTGAATAACAACAGCACTTGGTCCTCAGCTAAAGATTGCTGTGGTGGTTGCATTTTGAGGAGCAGAGGGAAGCCGAATGCTTACAGGTCATACTGTAACTTGGGTTCTGGGGATTCATGAAGGAGACGAGTTTATCATAGCAGAGGAACAACGCACACTGTTAAACAAGATTGCAGGGGAAATATGGCTCACAGTAGAAATGCTTTATGTTCACTTGGCATTGACAACTATATGTCTTACCGTTATGATTCAGCAAATGTGTCATTACCACGTAGAGGCTCTTCTCTGATCACATTTTAAGATTAGGGCTGTCAAACAAATTTTTTTTTTAATTGACATTTTTATTTTGTGAGAGCATTATAGTACAGTGCTTATTTTACTGACATACGTCAATTCTGACACATCTCATTTACACATGGCCCCTGCAGACTATTGCATTTTTAACCATCTGCACGCTCTAGTCGCTTCTACTGAATCTTTGGAACCAAAGACGTTTGCCATGGCAAAGCAAAAAAAACAAAAAAAACAAACAAAAAAAACCCACCAGTATATCTATTTTTTTAATCAAAGCAATTTGTGCAACCAACAGCACAACACATGATTGTTTCTCTTTCTAAAGACAACACCCAAACAGAACAGGGATTTATGTAGACCAATAATCCCTCTATATGGCTTGTGACTGAGTAGAGACGTTCCCATAAAACCTTGGATGCAGTTCAGGTCTGCCATGCTGTTCACGTTATGAACACTGAATGCTACGTGGGTTGAATTGTGAAAAAAAACAAAAACAAAAAAATAGGCGGGTCATTCTGTGCATGCACAGGTGAAAAGGAGATAAGAAGAACTGCAGGAGGAGAGAGAGCTAGAAATCCAAGATATCTCCGGTAGCTCCCTGCTGAGTTCCAGGGGACACTGAGCATGGAGTGCGGGGAGGCAGAGCACAGAGATGAAATATGAAACACGGAGGAGTTTGGAGCCTGAAGATTGTGAGATGTGGACTGTAAAACAAAGGCTTGTGATGAAGCTGGATAATTGATCATGAGGAGAGTTCTTGTAATGAAAACCCTTTGAAAGTAGTACAGGTCCACATTAGAGCAGGTAGTAGGTATCCAGCCTATGATGAACCTATGCAGGCTGCAGATAGAAGGCTCTGCCGCCCCCCCAGCTTGATGGACAGGTCTTCAGCTCACACGGGGCCTCTAGTGGAACTCTCCAATAAGGTGGAGAAAAAGACACAGTAATACAGACAGAGACAAACAGGGACAGACAAACACCCCAGACTCCTATTGTGGTCTGTAAAACATTCAGACTGAGCAGAGAGGACATGCCTGTGATTTGTTAAATTATAATGGAACCCTGTTCTTTATGTTAGGTGCTGCTCTGTAAAGCAGTCAGTGATGTATTTTGAAAGGCTCCATAAACAAGTCTGACCTTGACTATGACAGCGGGTTTTTTTCTTGTTTTTGTTCCATTATGTTTCATGATGAATTTATGCATATCCATCATTTGACTTGCCTCAGATTCATTTATGTATTCTTGTACAAAAAAAAACTGTCTGGCTGACCTTCATGTCAGATTTGTTTGGTTGGATCATCCCCCTGTACTAATAGCAGTGGAAGAAAGGGGGGGGGGACCAAACAAGTGTAACACCTGTTTTGGAGGCAGAATAAATAATGCAATTTTTTTTCTCACAATCCCATTCATTGCTGCAGCCACTGAAGCGCAGGCCAGTGAGCACATTAATCAGTCCAGAGACTACATCCATCTGTCGCATGGGCAAAGCTCTCCTCACGCAGGGCCCGGGAGCTGTTGGCACTGGCTTCACTCATGTTGTCCCCCATTACTTCAGCTCATTTAACTGTGTTACCTATCAGACAAGCCATTGAGGGAAGACGAGAAACTTGGAGTGATGGTGCCTTTGCTGTCAGAGTAAGCTTGTTTAGCTCTCTGGGTTGGTGATGGAAGATTATGTTGGTGCATGCACGTTGTTAAGAGGATTAGATCCAAATATCTGGCCATGTACAATCTTTTTTTATTTTTTTACAGGAGGCACAGTGGCAGGGTCTGCACAGTGGTAAAGTGATTAGCACTGTTGCTTTGCAGCAAGAAGGTTTTGGGTTCGTATCCTGGCCCAGGGTCTCTCTGCATGAGTTTGCATGTTCTCCCCATGCATGCGTGGGTTCCCTCCGGGTTCTCTGGTTTCCCACAGTCCAAAAAAATGACTGTCATGTTAATTGATCACTCTAAACTATCCTTAGGTGTGAGTGTGTGCATGCATGGTTGTTTGTCCTGTCTGTCTTTATGTGGCCCAGCCTCTCACCTGTTGACAGCTGGAAATAGGCACCAGCCCCCGGCGACACTTTAAGGATTAAGCGGTTCAGAAAATGGATGGATGGATTGAGTTGAATGATTTCAGAGACATACAGTTGCATCAGTGGCTGATGTAAATGTGTGGAGGCTTAGCTTCAGTACTTTTTATCATATTTATTTGTATTGTCTTTTTATCCGTATTGCTACTGAATGACAACCGAATTTCCCCTTGCTGAGATTAATAAAGTATCTATCTATCTATCTATCTATCTATCTATCTATCTATCTATCTATCTATCTATCTATCTATCTATCTATCTATCTATCTATCTATCTATCTATCTATCTATCTATCTGTCTATCATAGGGAATTAGAATATCACTAATTTTTTTCAGTAATTTAATTTTAAAAAGTGAAGTTCCTATAATATATAGTTTTATTACGCATGGAGTGAGTAATCTCATAAAAGTGTCCACTACATTCGGTATTTCACCAATTCACACACTGATGTTGGTAAGCTATATTGTAGCCACAGCTGCTCAGGGGAACACTGACAGAACCGTACACAGGAGCCACCAGACCTTCTGACCAGCACCAGCAGGCAAGGCGGGGGAAATATCTTGCCCATGGACACAATGACCGAGATGGATAGAGTGTGGATTGGAACCGGCAACCCACTGGTTGCAAGACAAACTCCTACACCTGAGCCACAGTCACCTGAGTAAGTCACAAAAGGGAATTTCAAGAAAGGTTGACTATTGCTGTGTGTTTACAACTGGAAAATATAAGGAGTTTAACTTTTTTATGTTGAATCCATTAAGTTAATTAAAATAATTGATTGAAGTTCACCTGGGAATATATTCAACTCCACAAAAACAGAATTAACTGATTAACACATCATTCTTTTACAAAACTAGGTTTCACAATTTCTTTTGCAGTCTCTTTTACCCTTAAAATAGTGAAAACATTGAAGTACCGAAGACGTCAAAGTTAATGTACTAAATGCGTCTCTTCAGCAGTGGCACTTGTAATTCTATAAGTATTAACTGAAACATGTCCATTTTAAACCTCTTGAGCAGACAGCAATTCACCTGAAACTCTATTATTTATTTACACTGCAACATATGGAACTGATTCAATTTTAAGCAAAGTTATTTATCTTTAAACTTTATCTTAATAAAAGAAAAGGTTTATTGAATTTTAAATTGGGAGAAGCAATGATATTTCTCTCTGAAATTCCGTTTATTGCATCTGAATCTGCAGAAAAGGGGAATCAACTAAAGTGAGTTGTTTTTAGTTATTTGCAGTAGCTGGCAAAGGTTTTCTTATCCTTCGAAGTTTTACACATTTTGTGATTTTAGAGGCATAAACTTCTATGTATCTCATTACTGGAATTATGGAAGCATAAAACTGAAACTATAGCAAAGGAAACCCTCGCTGGAGGAACTATGTCTCCGAAGGAGCTGGCCTAAGTGGCCAGGTAGAAGGAAGTTTGGGTCTCCCTGCTTAAACTACTACTAGGGAGTTGTGGTTCACTAACAGGTATATATATATATATAAAAAAAGAAAAACTATTTCAGATCAAAGCGTGTTACTGCAGAGAGTCCATTTGGCACACAAACAGTCAAATAATCTCCATATCTTCTCCCTACAGAGAGCATGATGCAGAATACTCAGCTGTATAGTCGTCTTAAAATATTTTATCACCATGGTTTCAGTGTCACCCAGATTATGATTGGTCGTTTTTTTTCTTTTTTTTTTTTTAAATAAGCGGTTATTCTGTTATGTTTTTGATGTGTGGAAACATAAATCATAAAATCACCACAGCATTTTATTCACACAACTTAATCCTTTACTTCATATTTTCCCTGCAGGGCAGCGACTGCATTGTTCCATTAAGCTGCAATACGACAGAATATAAATAATTCTCTTTTCTATTTGCAGTGTTCCACATGGCATTTTAGGGCTATAAAGGACCTGTATCTCATTTATTGTAGGACTGCACCTTTGTGCATGTGCCTGCCACTTGCCATTAGGTTGTTGTCAACTGCTTATAAACAGACACATGTATGTGTCTTTAAAATAATTAGAAATACTGCAAAACTTAACCATTTTTTCCCCAAGGTGTATTCAGACTGCGTTACACACTGTAAACTGTACATTATATTCCAATTACTTGAAAAGCTGAATCTAAGGTACAGACTTCCATGAAGGAAATTAAGACATCTACTTGGTGGTCTTGTCTGCACTTTTGTGAAATAGGAAAGCAATATTTCTAATGTACAGTATAATAACTTTTCTCAGAATTGTCTGCTTCATATTTTATACAACAAAAATATTGTTGTGATGTTTTGTTTTCATTCATTTTCATTTGTTGGTATTAACCCTATGCCTCATATAAAAAGGTAAACAAATTATATTCGATATTTTTCTTAATATTGCTATTGAGAATAACAATTTAGAAATTGACAGTGTTGTGGATTTATAAATTAAAAGTAATGAATTAATTGATAATTGTTATGATCTATCTGGGGATGCTCAGAATATTAACCAATAATTGTAAATTATTAATTTAATTCTGCCTTCAGATTATTAACAGGGCACCATCCATTTTTTTATCAAAAAAATGGCAAAAACATATATTTATTAATAAGGGGATTATTAATCAATAATCTCACTTATAATGATTAATGACTAGGGATTACACCAGAAAGATCCTATCTGAAGGAAATGAATTCTTGCAGTAATTCACACACACACTCAGAATAAAAGAAACCAGAGATTTGAATCAATTTAACCAATTTATTCTAAAAACACAACTAAAATAAAAACGCTACTTACACTAAACGGTTCTGTTAAGACTACTGGTGCCTGAGCAATATGGCGACCAGCGATGACGTCCCTTAGGGCTGTCACGGGGTGCCTCCTACCGACGACGTACGCAGCCCCTCACGTGTATGCTGGAGGCGGTGTATGACGCGAACGCGCGGCTCGTTTGATAGGGACAAGTTGGGATGTTTTATGACCCCGTTTTATGACTTATTGTTTAACTTGGAGCAATAGGCCCGCGGTTCCTTCCTAACAAAGAAAAATCGTGGCTCTTATCAGTGGGTTAGCTTCTGCTAATACAGGCTCTGGTTGGGAAATGGAAGAAAATGGGTTTCAAAATGTCCTTTGCATGCTGCGCGTTCCTGGCAGGCAGTCCGAGGATGCTGTTGCCTATGACAACAACACTTCACTGTAAACTACCGGAGAAGAACCAAAACTTCTACAGACTAACAATTCTGCTCACTAATAAAAGACAAAAACATACAGGAAACACACAATCGAAATACAAAAACTCACAAATTTACCCGTAAGCAAAAACACGGTTACGGAGGAATCTCAGAGCGCTCGAGGTAGATGCAGCTCTTCACATCATTGATTATGCATGCATATAGTTATAAAGAAAACCTTCCTAATTTATCCACCCAGGTCGAAGGTAAATTTAAACAGTCTTACTTTAAAGAGGAAGCTCCCAGGTGTGGAAGAAAAAGTCGGGAAGCGAGATGCTTGGCTCGTCAGCCGTGCAGAGAAAAAAAACAAAAAGAGAGGAGTTCAGCGCATCAAAAAAAAAAGGATATAGTTTGGGGACAGCCAAGCTGTTGGGAAAACTGGTTGCAGGGAGCAAGGACAAAATCCAGAACACGTTAGGAAAAGGAGTCTCTTCTTACAGTTCAGAGAACTGCCGACGCCATCAGGCGAATTTGGAAGAGGAAGAGAGGATGGCAATTCTTGAGATTTAAACCCACCGTGTCGGCACCTTTCGTCCCACCCATCGGTGCAGTCTCCATTCACGCCACAGAGAACTGCAGTGAGTTTGATGGAATGGCGCTTCTGACCAACCAGCGCAACAGATTCTTCCAGCGCTCAGCTGGGGAGGGAGAAGAGAAGTGCGCACGGCTCTGCCGTTGGCCAATTTGTAATGTTAGCGTCATATCTCTAGGCCATTTGATTAATATTTATCCCATGTATCAGACCCCAACAACAGTCTTTACATACCTGCAAACTTGCTCTTTTCAGGGACAGTTTTTGAAACCAAATATGGCATTCATGTGAATCGTTTAGATCCAAACAGGTTTTTTTTGTTTTGTTTTAGGGGTTGCAACAATATCAAGACACAGCATGGTTGTTCACCTCAGACCTGGACTACAATTCAGATTGTTCCATATATTAATCACAAAAACTCTCTCTTACTTGTTAATTTTTCTCTCCTGTTTCTATCCTTATCACCTTCTCTCTTAACACTTTTTCAGTTCTTGTTATTTCGCAGGTCTATGCTGCCCTTCAGCGTCTTTGCCTGTCTTCTCCACATTTTATTATCCTTTCTTGTGAAAACATTACACTCAGTTTAAGTAAACTTGACTTATACTTTAAAGTGATAGTCTGGACTTTGTAAGAAAAAATGAGAGAGGGACATGATTTTGGAAAAAAAGGACCCAAGCTCCTTCCCTCTCCTTCTCTCATTGGTCTTGAAGCCGCACCTAATTTTTCGTGCACGTGCCAGGTCAATGGGCCAAGACGTGCGGAGGAGAGAGAGAAAACAACCAGAGTGTCAACAATGGAGTTATCCGAGGTGAGGATGCTTTTTTGGTTTTGGTTTGATTCGGAGGCTCCGTGAAAACAGAAAACTGACCATGCGCACTTACGAGCACACAGTGTTCGTGATGATTGACAGCCCTTGGCATCACTTGATTGGTTAAAATGGACGGCACTGTGGCTTTTGAACCATAGCTGAGATACGGGAAGATGGGACTTACCGTAATGTTATAATTCATAAAATGACTTATTTTAGATCAACATTTAGGGCCAGGAGTTCAATTTAATACAATTCTTAAAATTTGTAATTCATTTAGAGATCCATACTATCACTTTAAAGCATACGCTTATTAAAGGGAAAGTTCGTGTTTTCAACCCGGACCTTATTTTGAGCAAATGTTACATGCATTTGCTCACCCAGACACGTTTGGAGCTACTTGGAGTGGATCAGCAGGAGTTTATATGGAGTCATGATGGGAATCAATCAATTCACTCTTAGCCTCGGACGTTCCCCCCTTCAACACGCTGTCTTCAACGTCATGACAACATTCTCGGTGAAATGACTAAAGAGTGTGATGAAAAGCTGATTTTACATGCCTCCGCTCCTTTAAAATAAGGTCCAGGTTGATTAAAAAAATTCCTTTAATGGAAAAGAAAATGCAAATAATTTTAAATAATAATAATTGTTAGGGAAATGTTAGGTAAAATAATAATGTTGAGTTATTATTTTGTTAGGGTGTATTTCTTTATCACACAGTTTAAATGTACTTTTTAAATGTCATTTGGTTTCAGACATAGGTTCCTTTGTATGACACCCTGTATTTTTAAGATGCTAATGAAGTACCACTAGATAAAGAGAGACTGCGGAGGGATGGGCTTTTGAGATCAGGTGACCAGGAGACTAGGGGAGACTGGGAGTTGTGAGCCTGGGAGCTGTGAGACTAGCTGAGAAGCTGAGACGAGAAGGAGAGCAGAGAGACACGGCTCTTTCCTCCCGGTCTCCCTCTGCAAAAAAACTAATTTTATCTCCCTCAGCAGAGCTCAATTGATTGCAATTTCTCTCCGAACCCCTGTGTGTGATTCTTTCTAGGTCAACCACTATTTTTTATCCACATTTTGGTGCCGTGACCCGACGTACGGAGCATTTCCGCTGGTGGTTTTCGTGTAAGGACTTGCTTCACTGGCCGGCTGCATAAACTTCCACGAGGACCTCCTGCGCGTGCTCCCATATGGTCGATTCGGTCTGAATCACTCGTACGGGGGGAGATTGTGAATACGTCTTTTTGTGCACCTTTACATTTAAAAGAAAAAATATTCTAAAATAGTCAAGGTATATTCTGCTGTTTGGGCCTAAAGGACGCTTTAGCCTCTCTGATGGAGTATCAGGTGTTGAGCCTTAAGTGATTAATGCATTAATTACTACAGCGAGGGTGTAGCGGACCTGGTTTGCGAGCCTGTCCACTTCGAAAATAAAGGTTGTAAGGGATTATGTTTGCGAGCATATATCCACCTCGCTGGAAAAGGTTGTAATGGATTAGATTTGCGAATCAATCCACCTCGCTGGGAAATAAAGTACGCCAGTGTATGGGAGTAAAAACACAAGCAGCAGAATCAAAAAGATATACCGCACCCTAGGTGGGTAAAGTAAGACAGGCACAGTACATTATCTTTATGTATGCCAGTCCAACCTGAAACCTAACGGTGTTAACATGCAGTTTGACGAACAATACAAGAGACGTTCTGTGTGGATTTATAGATTACACAGCACATCCTTAGATTTAAAAAGCCATAAGACGGCTCAATCCAGTTGCACAAAAGAGACACTCAGAGTAAAACCTATACGATCCAGTTTTAGCAGAAATTGAACAAAAAATCTCAAATAAATGACCAAAAAATTAATTGAATTAATCAAAGAATAAATGCCTAACTTTAACTAATCGACAGACTAAATTAATAGTTCTTGCTTTTTCATTCCTCCTAGAACTATTTTGGTATTCTAACACCAGACTTTACCAGACTAATTAATAGATTCCATTAAAAGTTATATAAACACATTGCAAAGATGGGAAACCATGTTTCCATCAACAAATTAGAGGGAGATTCAAACTATATACATACAAAGGACCCCGAAAATCTTCAGTTTCTGACAAAATGGCGCAAAAAGTATGAAGTAGATGGGAAGTTAAAAGGAAATCAGTGGAAACAATTAGTATGTGTTCTCGAGGCAAAAACACTTATCACTAAGGGGAAAAAGAAGGAACAAAAACAGACAGAGTTGAGAATCGCCCATTTGTGGGCTCATGAAACAGAGTAGAGGAAGCAGAATTTAAAAAAGAGAAAAGAGCACAAAGGATCTAAAGATGGGGCTTTTGTTATGAAAAAGCTCGGTGACTAACTCACACTGTGTGCTGCAGCTCCACCTACAGCCCAGATAGACCCCCCTTTGTCAGGAGCTGTTGTAGGAGATTCTTATGCGTCTCCAACACCCCCAGTAAACCACCGGGGCCTGTAGCTTGAGACCTATTTCCTCCTGTTTCAAAAGATCAATTTGCAATTGAAGAAAAAGCAGATGACACCTCAATAAAACAAAGGCTTAGAATTACAAAGAAGGATAAGAAGCCAGATGGGCCTGTTTACCAAACCCAGCAAGACACTGAAACACAAAAATAAAAGTCCTCTTTTTCTTTCCCCCGGTGCAAGAAGAAAGCAATAGAAAAACAATCCCCCGCTGACCAGGGCTCAGGTGAAGATGACTCCAACACCCCAGCTGTGGTCCCTCTCGAACAAGTTGAAGTAGATACACAGACCATAAAACAGGAACCTATAGATCAGACTGTTTTGAAAGACATGCAAACAAACGTTCCCTCTTCTGAAAAACAATGATGGAAAACAAAAGGTGCTATTCTAAATGAAAATGGACTTTATGAAGTTCATAATAAAGCCATCCTACCCAAATCACTGTTTAAAGCTGCTGCCCTGGTGAGCCACGGGCCTTGCCATGTCTCCAAAGGGGGGATGTTATCAATAATACAGCAAAACTTTACAACATACAACCTTGGAACATACTTAAAACATTTCTGCAAAACATGCCTGGCATGTATCAAAGTGCAAAGCACACACAGTCTGCCTGTCTCCCCTTTTGTTTTGCAGGATCCTGAAAAGCCGATCAAACTTGGAGACTGGATATTCATCAAGGTGATTAAAAGGAAGAGCTGGACGAACCCCCGCTTTGAAAGACCTTTCACTGCCACAGCTGTGAAAATCGCTGAGAGACCCTCGTGGATACACGTCTCACACTGCAAATTGCAAAGGGTAATTAAAGGGCTAGACACGGGACAGTTGGGGAAGTCTTGGCTACAAAGAGCAGAGTGACCAATAGGGCCTCTGATCTCAAACTCAGCAGAAAAGCATCCCTGTCTCGTAGTGGTCAAACCTCCGTTTTTGGAGGGCTAGCCCTCTTATTTTCCTCTAGCCAACATGAAACTAGTTTGGCTCCTTTCCTCAAAATAAGATGCAGGAAAACAACTGATATTAGCGTATCTGTGGTCTATAAACATGTGATCCAGTCTGAAGACTAATTTTCTCTACTTTGGAAGTGACAACAGCAGAGCAGATCATTTAATAGGAGCGCACTTTACCACCAAAAGCCCACCACAGGATGAAGCTTGATATCTGGTCACCAGTTAATAAAAGTAGCAGCTGCAACATCATTAATAACAGCGCCAGTATTTTTATTAGCTGTCCCCCACAATATGTTACACACCAGATATACTCTGTCTGATCTGCGGCTGCTACAGCTGGCCTCTGTTTGTGTTGTGTTGCCAGCAATATGACCATCAAAATCCTGGAAAGCGTCCGCAAGTTCTATAGTGTGGTAAACAGCTGTAGGACCCTACCATGTAAGGGACAGGACTGAAAACAAAACTCAAAAATAGTTTTGTGTCACCAAGACATCTCGTGTGCTATGTAGTTTGTCTTTAACCAGAGCGCCGTCTCTGAGTGGTACATTGTTGTTACGAAATCTAATGCTAAATATATATAGCGCGACTAATTTGATGTGATTCTGCTTTGACAGGTGCACCTGCGGCCACTGTACATCATTGTCCGCAACAGGAATGTGTGTCGCAGAGAGATGCCCAAGGTATAAATGAAGTATCCAAGCATTATGAGAAAATCATTCAGGAATGTGCAAAAAAAAACTGTTCACACCATCACAATTAGAGCATTAAAAATTAACTCTGTGACAGATTTTATTTTCATTTTACTGATATCAGTTATTCCCTTTGTAATAGGTAATGCGCAAATGTCAGCAAGTAGGAGTAACCACCTGCATAACGGAGCACCCAGGATTTGATCCAATTGTGCTGCAGGCAGTTCATGGCACTTCGCTACGGAGGTTCGGCCAAGACCACACGTGTTCTATTCTCCACCACTGCCAGACAGCTGTCGTCACTAATCAAGGCCTACGTCAGAAAGCCGAGCTGAGCCGTTAGCAAGTCAGGATTCCAATTCTAGTGAATTCCAGTGCAGTGTAATTGTTTTACCACTTGGGACAATAAACTAAAGTTTTTTGTACAAAATTAATATTTTCACTAAAATGTACTAAAATACGTAAAATACTGACCGGACATGTAGAAAGTGCTATTATAGACTTATTTATACAGTTTATCAAGAAAAAAAAGTTGGTTTTTGGCTGAGTTGCACTTTAAGACTACAGGCTGGGGTTAGAGGTGGGGCTGGTTACTGTGGTTTCCAACATTGCGCTATATTCAATGTAATTCTCTTTATGTAAAAGAATATAGTTTTGATCTTATTGGTCATCTAAGCTAGCACCCATCTTCCCATATTTCAAATTTGAAGTCTATTTTATTCCCCCTTAAAGGGATATTCCACCCCTAGGTCTTGCCATATTCCCCAAAGTTAGATAAGTGATAAAAAAGGCATTTTGTAACCTGCCCAGGCATTCTCCTGTTCTGGCAGCTGTCCATTTGAAGTCAGTTTGCCAAAAGCTATTACTTACATTGGTTTATGCGAAGCTAAAGCAAATAATCTGCTGCTGCAGCAGACAAAGAAGGGGAATCTATCTTTTCCACACATTTTTTCTTGTAAGGTATCACGCATCCTCATTTTACCATGGTCACAGAAACAGCATGTCTCCCTTTCTCACCCCCTTAAATGACAGCTGCTGACTATGACCGTCAAACTTTTTTGTGTGCTTTTTTATGGGTTTCAATGGTTGTTTTGATGTAAGTATTATTTGTCAACAGTTTACTATGCTATGGTGTAGGGCCTGGTGTATCAACAGTTTGCACTAAAACCAATGCTAACTGAACACCAAAACAGGCTCTGATTGATCTATCAACAGGTGCAGAGCGCATTGCGCCCATTAATCCCACAGCGAGACGCACACAATCCATTTAGCACTTTTGCCCTTGATGAATATCAATCTAGGAGTTTCTGTAAGAAGACGCAAAATATTGGGAGGAGAATAGGCAAAGAAGTAGGCGTTCCAAGCGCAGTGTGATTTACTAAGCATGAAAATGTTTGCGCCGGCTATTTTAGCATCTGATTTTAGTACTTCTGAAAAGCATGTCTTAATTTTGCGCTAATGCATTCAACATGAGTTTATAATTGACAAACAAAAAATTTTATTTGCATATAATATAAAAAACTAACAGTAATTAACACTCTAATGGCTATAAACCTGATAGTTATGTAAATATTTACCTGTTTTCCCCCAAAGATGCAATCTAACTCACTGCGCGCTCATCACATCTCCACCTGGTGAAGAAGCGCTGAGCGAACATGATCCTAGTGGATCCTCAGTAGTTTCTCACGTAGTGGATAACCTTCCTGGATACCAATTAATAAAATGTCGGAATCATATACAATACCACAATGATAATTGGCAACATTATTTTAAAACAAATTTCGGACATACTGCAGTTTTAATGAGTCTAACCCTGCAAAAGGGTGTGCAGACAGCAGAGAGCAGTGCATATACACCTCATGAATTACATTTATTACTGACAAAACGAAAAAGATAATTCACAGCATTTTAGCCTAATTTCTTTTACAAAGACGCATCATGGATCCATGCGCATTATTCCTCCTCTGTCTAGCCGTGCTTCAGCCCGCATTAGCTGCCGCAAACTCCTCATTTGAATACTGCTGCTTGCGCCTGTTAAGAATTTTTCAAGCAATCTTATTTTATCACCCGCACATTAAGGACAACCCACTCACACAAATTTTTAGCACCGCACGCAATTTTGCTTTCATTATCAGGAATCTTGATAAATCAGCCTCTTAGTGTTCTGTGTCTGATCTGTTTTATTTAGATAACTCTTGTTGCTGTTTTCAACATGTTAAACTTTTATAGAAAGTTTAGTTTGCTTGTTGGCTCATCAGCAAAATGTTGTTTTTTAAAGGGACTACACATTTGTTTGAGCAATATATAGTCTGATTAATACCAAGCCACCTAATCCCCTGCATGCCCTGCAAAATACACTAGTCGTCTGTCTAATAAAAATCACTGTATCAGCATGAAGAAAACTGCTCTCTCTAGGACTTGACTTTTACACATTTTTAACTTTCTAGAAATAGGTTTGCAGAGAGCTAACTAAAGTGATTTGTAATACCAGTAGTTAATAAAAGCTCTTTATATATATTCTTCTCAGTGCTTTGACGTCAATGCAGGGAGACAGTATCTAGGAGCAGGTAAAAATAGTGCAGCAGAGGTAAGAGACATCAGGTTGTGATGTGCTGAACAGATGGAGAGAGAAAACAGCAAATACCGATAAAGTAAGTGGAAATTGGCCACTTTGCTCTGTGTAGAGTCCTTTTGTGGACCCCAGGATATTAAAACCTGGACCAGTGTATGAACAGGAAGTTGACTTATTCTTGGTGACCTAATTGTGAATTAACTGTTGGATGATTAGTTTTATGATGATAGTCATATGATATGATATGTTGGTTGTACGGTGTATGAATGTGAGTGTGAATGGGTGAATGTGGCTTCAATGTAAAGTGCTTTGAGTGGTCAGTATGACCAGAAAAGCGCTATATAAGTTCAGTCCATTTACCATAAACAATGGGAAAAAATAATGTTTGATAAAACACACTCGTTTAAGTATTACAGCAATTAATTATCACGTTGCTTGTTAAAACTGTTGTTTTTGTGAGATATGCTTGGTTGACAGGATACCTTAGTCCCCAGTCCTGTTTACAAATGCTTTTTCTCAACTACGTAATGCCCCAGTTTCTCCATCTTTATTTAGAATTTATGTGCTGTAGGCATTAGCGCTGGTATAGTAAAACTTTCACTTCATCAAAGAATGGCAGCTATTATTTTGAGTTGCTGCATATGGAACGCAAAAGTGTTCAAAATTAAATAAACAAATAAAACATTATGAAATAAATATCAGCATGAATAAATATTGAATAAAAATATAATGTCACAATGAAATTATTAAAACTGAAATAATTTCAAATGCAACGACAATTTTTTGAAATATTTTTGAGAATTTCTTTTATTTTAGATTATACATTTGTATAACATATATATATATATATATATATATATATATATATATATATATATATATATATGTATATAGCAATTGACTTCTTAATAATATAAATTATTTCAAGACATTTTTATTTAATTCCATCAGTTTTTATTCCAGTCTCTCTTTTTCCCTAAGTCAGGTTTTATTTCATAATGAGGTTTTTCATAATGGTATTTATTTCAAAAACTCATTTAAGAACTTAAGTCGTCCGTCAGCCAATCAGAATCAGCGGTTGAGACATGCACGCTGATTGGCTGGAACTAAGATTAGTCCTGCTGGATAGCCATTGTTGTGGCTCTGTGAGCAGCTAGCAGCATGCTAAGTAAAGGGTCGGAGCTGCAGGAACTTTGTTCAGCTCTTGTTGCTCTAACAGGTCATATTGAGAGGATTAATTTATCATAAACCATTTCAGAGACCCATCTTGATTTGTCTGGATGATATAATCTGAAATGATCCCAGGTTCAGCTCTCAGCTGTCTGACAGTAGCACCGGATTTATGCTATTATCTTTTCTGTTTTGTCCAGCACAACTAGGAGGATACGTGAGAGGAAGCCCTGGTTGGTTGTTAGCTACAGTCAGTTAAAGGGAGATTATTTAAACGTGTTCTGTGTTATTTCTAAAATGTTTTAAAGATCGTACCAAACAGCCAACCTGAGTCTCTTTCCCCAGTCTAATCACAGGCATGGTACCCTGAGCAGCTTTACACCTAGAACACTGGACCAGCACCGGCTATTTGGATTTGACATCCCTATTACAAAAGTGATCAAATATTCTGCCAGTATTATAAGAATTATAAAGCCATACATAAAGTCCGAAAGGCAATAAATTCAATAACAGTATTAAACGACTTTAGGCGGTCCTCGCCATTTTCCTCCTGCAGGAACATCATGTTTAAGCACTAACCAATCAGCATCCAGGTCCCAACAGCTAATTCTGATTGGCTGGCTAAGACATTATGTTAAATGGCATTTTGAAATAAATACACCATTATGAAAAAACCCTATTATGAAATAAAAGCTAACCTTGTAAAGAAAAAAAAAAGACATTTTTAAATAAAAACTGATTATATTTAATAAGCCGCTTCACACTTCACGCTGTGAACCACTCCAGCAAAAGCTGTAGATCACGCTCCAATGAAGCCAACAGGACCACATCATCTGTGAAAAGCAGAGACCTGGTCCTGAGGCCACCAAAACAGATCCCCTCAACACCTAGGCTGCGCCTAGAAATCCTGTCCATAAATGTTATGAACAGGATTGGTGACAAAGGGCAACCTTGGCGGAGTCCAACTCTCAATGGAAACGAATCCGACTTACTGCTGGCAATGCAAACCAAACACTGACACCGGTCATACAGGGACCTAACATAATCCCATACTCCCGGAGTACCCCCCATAGGATTCCCAGAGGGACATGGTTGAACGCCTTCTCCAAGTCCACAAAACACATGTAGACCGGTTGGGTGAACTCCCCCGCACTTTCTAGGACCCTGCTGAGGGTGTAGAGCTGGTCCAGTGTTCCACGGCCAGGACGAAAACCGCATTGTTCCTTCTGAATCCAAGGTTCGATTATCCGTTGGACCCTCCTCTCCAGTACCCCTGAATAGACCTTACAAGGGAGGCTCAGGAGTGTGATCCCCCTGTAGTTGGAACACACCCCGTGGTCCCCCTTTTTAAAAAGGGGAATCACCACCCCCGTCTGCCAATCCAAGAGAACTACCCCCGATGTCCACGCAATATTGCAGATCCCCGTTAACTTACACAGCCCTACAGAGCCTTGAGGAACTCCGGGTGAATCTCATCCACCCCCGGAGCCCTGTCACCAAGGAGCTTTTTAACAACCTCGGTGACCCCAGCACCAGAGATTGTTCAGCCCATCCCAAAGTCCCCAGACACCTCCTCCAAACAAGAAGGTGTGTTGGTGGGATTGAGGAGGTCTTCGAAGTATTCCACCCACTGACCCAAGATGTCCCTTCTTGAGATCAGCAGCACACCACCCCCACTGGAGTCTGGAGTCCCACAGGCCAAAAAGGTCCGACAGGACTCCTTCTTCAGCTTAACAGCACCCCACACTGCCGGTGTCCACCAGCGGGTTCGAAGGTTGCCGTCGCGACCAGTACCGACCACCTTGTGGCCACAACTATGGTCGGCGCATCTCAACGGGAGAAACTCCAGAGTGGAAGAGAGTCCAACCCCTCTCAAGGAGACGTGTTCCCGAGCCAGAGCCATCCGTCGAGGCAAGGCCGACGATGTCCGGGCGGAACCTATCAACCTTTAACACCAGCTCTGGCTCCTCCCCACCAGAGAGTTGACGTTCCACGTCCCAAGAGCCAGCTTCTGCAGCCGAGGATCAGAACGCCAAGGTCCCCGCCGTCGGCCACCTCCCATGTTGCACTGCGCCCGACCCCTTTGGCCCCTCCCACAGGGGGTGAGCTCATGGGAAGGGGGGTCCATGTTGCCTCTTCGGGCTAAGCCCAGGTGGGCCCCATGGCTTAAGGTCTGGCCACCAGCCGCTCGCCAACGTGCCCCTCCTCCTGGCCTGGCTCCAGAGTGGGGCCCCGGTGACCCACGTGCGGACGAGGGAACACTGACTCCAATATTGTTGCTCATCATAGGGGTCTTCAGGCTCCGCTTTGTCTGATCCCTCACCTAGGACCAGTTGTTCATGGGTGACCCTACTAGGGGCATAAAGCCCCCGGCAACTTAGCTCCTAGGATCATTTGAACACTCAAACCCGTCCACCGCAAAAAGGTGGCAGCCCAGGGAGGGGTGTAAATAGGGCTAATTCTGTTAAATAATTAAATCAATCTTTGGATACACTAATCAATCTTTAGTAATTTTTATAAGAGCCTATTCAGAATGAGGAAATACTTTTGTTTTTCAACGGCACTCTGTTAAAACTGTATAAAATAACATACTTCATAGTGTACATTGCCATTGCAATTGTGTCTCATGTTCTACCTATGACATTGAGGAGATTGCGGTATCTGTTTTTCCACACACCACCACATATAATTATCTTAAGGCTTTCTGAAGATCAGCTTCTGTATGTTACTCTAACAGGATTAACAAGGTTATAAGAAAGTTGTTACAACATTCTGATAACACCTCATCTAGATCACGGACAGCTTTAGATTATGCTTTTAGAGCTATATCTGACTAATTTTTGACCTTGGCTTATTTGAAATTCTGCTGAAGGAATCTTCTAATTATAGATTCTCCAAAACAGACATTGTCTGATCAAAATTCTTCCAAATAAACCTATTTTCTCAACATTTACAGTTCAGACGGAACCCTGACATCATTGGATCCTTTTACTGGTGTCTTAATCTATTCTTGTTTGTTTTTTTGTTGTTGTTTTTTTGTTTTGTTTTCTGAATTGACTTTTTAGTAATTCATTAGTTTTCATTATTGTTTCATCTTATCTTAATAGTTTTAGCTGAATGCTACAAGTTCAGTGAGTTTGTTGTCCAACATATTTATCTGGGGGGGTTGGATAATTCTTTTGTCAGTGATCTCTTTTTTTTTTTTTTGTCAGTAAACCTATTTTTTTTAGAGAGGTTCTTTATGTTCCATTTATATGTGGGCAAAGCTCTGCTGTTTGATAACAGCTCTGGTGACCTTAACTCCTTCATCTATTGTTATTTGATATCTGCCTTGTCAGGCAAGTATTCAAAAGCAATAACTGAGACTGGTTTGGTTATTTACTGATAATTAGAGCATGCCCTCACTTTGATCTAAATTACTAATTTCGTTAATTATTGCCTTTGGCATTCAGTAATAGTTATTCACAGAACCTTTTGTTGCAAAACAACACATGCTGCTATAGTCCCCAATAAACATACAATCTACACCCATTCATAACGTTTTTATGTGTAGCTGTTCACTGAAGTACAAGGCTAACGCTACCAAGTTTACACTTTGTCCTGAAATATGTTGTTAATAATTATTTCAAGGTTATTCTAGTACATCATATCACAAACATTTTCTGAAAAACACACTTGATAAAAATGATTCCATGTGCTCTCTGAAAAGAAAAGGATGTACCGCCAAATAATGTTTTTTCTTCACTTCTGGTTTGCATGGCAAATTAGTTGCTTGAACACAAAGCAAATTATGCTAATTAGTCCTAAATAAATCATAAATAGCTTAAAACTGACTTAGCCTCACTGTTAAAACTCTTCAATAGAAGCCGTGGTGTTTTAGCATGCATATTCATACTGTGACATCATTTTACTAGTTAATGTTTCTTTTTGTTTGCAAATTGTTACTTTGTTTACCGTTTTTACTTTATTTAATTTTAATATTCATTCCTCTTTTACTTAGTAGTTTTGTTGCATGCCTAGCAGCTTAGTGAGCATGTTGGCTAGATTATTTAGACTGGATAATATTTTTTTTAATAAACTCTTGTATTTTGGAAAGTCATTGTTTGTTGTTACTACACATGCATGTACTGTAACTTGCTTTTCAAAGAATGCCACAAACTTGCTCCTTCATCTATCATTGTTTAAGTACATGATGCCTGTAGCCATAAACATGAACTGAGATCAAACTATTTGGCTGTTATTAGTTTCCACACAATCAGTCTGGTGCTACTACTTTGTAATTTTAAACAAAAATGTGAATTATAATAATAATGGTGCTAAGCAATTATTGAAAGTTGTTCAAAACCTTAACAAATCGATCAGCAGAAAGTTGCTCAAATAGCTGCAGCCTGCATTTTAACTTTTATTTCAGGCTTTTTTGTCCAGGGGTCTAAAAGTAGACATAATACCAAAATAAAAAAAGAAAGAAGTATCTAATACAATACAGAAAAGGCAGAGAGGACTAATAAAGCCTGGAATAGAGAAGTATCTTAGGAAGGATTGTTTTTGTCTTTCTACAAGCCCAAAAAATAACTTTTGGAGTATGTTTTGGTCTTTTTCATTAAGTCACTTTTTATCACCAGGATTATTTGATTTGAAGTGATTTGTGTATGCAAATGTCGTTCTTTTTTAATAATCACAGAATACACTAGCACTTCTTTACTTTGTTTCATTTTAAAATATATGCAAGACCTGTGAAAGTGTGCAGGCTACGAGAGTGTTAAGGCAAACTGTGTAGGTGTATATAATTATATGAGTCAGAGAGGAAGAGCAGTCCTAGAGATCCCATAGCAGACGATATTATTTTCTCTCCAACGTTGTAGCGAGTGAAGGAGAGAAGGAAAGGTTATATCAGCAAAGTAGAGTATTGAAATTCAAGACCACTTCACCTAGCCCAGGAGTGGCTGTCTGAAGATTAATGAGCTATTTGGGGAGAGTTCAGCTATTTCACATGCACAGGGTCCACATTAGTGATATAATTAATTTTACAACACTGAGGTGTTGTCACCCCTCAGTAGCATGCCATACGCCTATGATAAGCAAACCCTAATTAAACAACACACAAGGTAAAAAAAAACATAATAATCATATTGAAAGACGGGGGGGTTGCTTGAGTCAAACCCTTTCTTTCCTCACAGGACACTTTTCGCCTGAGCTTTACATACTTTAGAATAAAAACATGAAATGGATTTTGATATTCATTTTTTTATCAAATTTCGGAGGCATTTTGAGTGTGCTGGGATTTTCTGGAACGGTAGATGAGACTGACTCACAATAACCAAATTCTGTCTGACAAAACAAAACCTGAAAAGCATAGTGAAATTGTAAATTACAGCATGTTGATAAGAGAGATGTCTAAATTAAAGATCTCCTCCAATGAAAATCTTGAAAAACAGTTTTTTTTCTTCATTACAGTCAGTCACTCTGTGTTATAAAAGCATGCTGCGTGTGAAAATGTTATACAAACCCCAATTCCTGAATCAATTACATGAAGAAAAGAGACCATAAAACGTCTGAGTTTGAAAAACCCTAACAACCATACATCATAATGTTATGCTAACTTAGCATTCATGGCCTCACCTACCTAGCTTTGGATCGCCCACAGGAATGCTGTTTTTGGCAAGGTGAAAGCCAAGTGTTTTGCCATCACGACGGTGAAACACCAGCTCCCAGGCTGTAAGTAGAAAATAAATTATTCACTCAGTGTTTCACTTTTTAAGTATTTTGTTAAAACGCGCCACAACAATGAAATGTACTACCACGACTAACAAGCTAATATATGTGATCACATCCACACAAAGATGTTGTTTGTTTAATTATCCTTAATTGTAATGTTCTATGGTGGGAAATTCTTGCCATTTACCAAGAGAATACAATTCTCCTACAAAACCTGTAATGATTGCGCTCAATACTTCTGCTCTCTTTCAAATATTTTCTCTTCTCTCTCAAAACCTGTAATGCTTGCGCTCAAAACTTCTGCTCTTTCTCAGATATTCTCTGTTCTCTCTCAAACTCTATGTTTCTTGCTCACAGATTTTCTCCACGCTTACAAACTGTATCTCTACGTAGATCAAAACTGTACTTATTAACCTCTCTTCTCTGCTTGCAGATTCTGTGTGCTCGCTCGCAGATCAAGAAGTGTCGTTGTCTAGCAACTCTTCCAGCCAATAGAATGAGAGTTCTCCTAGTATGGTTGCAGCCTGCTTTAGGGTGCGTTTGTTTTCGGCTGTGTGTTAGCCTGCGCCTACAGGTTACTGTGCTGCCCACTGGAACAGAGAAAAAAACGGAAAATGTATTTGATACTTTTCAAATATTGAGATATTTACATTTCATTGTTTCATTCACTAGTTTACTAGTATTTATAAAAGGGTGGCAGGGAAGTTAAATATTACAAAGCCGACACGTCTTGTAACAGCCTCTGAATTCTCTCTGGCTCTTCAAGAGCTTAGAGAGGCTCAGGCGAATATCGAGGCGTCAAATACGGAAGTGATTAGAAGACAATATTCTTTAAGGTGAATTTTTATATATAGGGGATTTTAAGAATGATTTAGTGTAAAAATTTCAGTTGAGTGTGCTATGGAATGTTACTGTGTGCCTGGATGAAGCATAATAGTCCCCCCCCCACACACACACACACACACACCTTTAAGAGAAGTCTTTATCTCATATGATCAGGCATGGATTTTAGAGGTCATTCATCTCTTACAGGGATTGTTATATGTACCTGTGAAAAAAAGCATCTGATTTATTAGCAACAGTCCCCCTTGGTTCTTTTAGCTACAGCTAACAGCACCAGCTTGTTTTAATGTTTTGAATAGTCACTAAGAAAGATTAGCGTTGCTCCATCGTGTCTTGCAGTAGCCCAGTCTTCTACTAGTATTGGCGCTACATCAGCGATCACATTAACCGAATATTTTCCATATTTGAGCTAATTTTTTTTTTATGTTGACAGAAAAATCCCAAGGCTCTCCATAATTTTTACAGATTAGTATTCACACCTCTGACCACTTGAAGAAATATGCAAACATTTTCTACTTTACACATGAAGTACAGGATAATTTAAAGAAAATATTTCCATGAGAGCATCTCAGACCCAGACATTGTATCCATTGCATCTTGTTAATGGGAATTGACTTCACATTGAAAAGTTACTGAGGGTGGATTGCAACTGTGGCTGGTGCGGCTGGGTAGAAGCAATCCAAACAGCCCAATGTGTGTCAAACAGTTGCGCATGCTACTGGCTTTCCTGAAGCAATAGTTTATGCGTTGGCAAATAATAATCAGATAGTCTTTTTGACTTCCGATTGTTTGAGAAGTCATATGTCCGAGGCAAAAACAAAACAGATCATGAATCTTTGCAGCAATCCCACTATTTGATGACGCACAGATGGGGGAGCAATTCAGTTCCTTCCGGGCAGAAGGAATCTGTCAGACTGTTTGTTCAGGCCACAGCAGGTATTAATGTTTTATGTCCCATCGTTAATCATTTTAAGTACTATCATATTTAAATTGTAATGGGTAAAAATAGATCATGAACAGATCTTTTGCCCCTGCTGGTCAAAATGATGGAAAAAAAGGTATGTATGTAAACCTCATAAAGATAAATCTGGCCGTGTTAGCTCTTTTTTTAGAGAAGTCAAGTTCGGATGGTCTCCAGGCAGACTTAAGTATATACATGCATTTCAATAGTCCAAATTAAATTGGACTGAGGCAGAAATTTAGTTTTCTTTCACTGCATGTGTGGCAAGGTACACAACAAGGGCCCAGGCGAGATTCAATCCTGCCCTGGTGTGATCAAACCATGAATTATTTTAATAAACAATCAGAGATAAAATAAAATAAAAGTAATATTAAATGAGCTGTCATAGTTATGTCTTGACTCCTCAGAAATGTGTGCATGCTCACAATAGTGAGGTCCAGTCAAAAGTAACAGGTGGCTGTTAAAAATTGAGAAATTAATGTACCACACCTAGGTTCAGGATTTCATTTTCTCTCACTTTCAGTTGCTGTGCTTAGTTAACTTTTGAGTGGTCAATTAAAACTATGTACAGTAGCCCAAGCAGTTACAACAGAAGATTGTGATTATTAATCAGTTATCATATGTGCTCATGTGCATCAGCAGATTTAGAGCTCTTTTACATGTTTACACACTTTGTTTTAAAGTGCAGGTGTAAATGTATGTGTACATGGATGTGTGGCTGTGTATTTTAGCTTAGCAGGCACCCCATTGCTCCCTGGCTGCTTGCCGCATTAAAGCCCAACCTTGTGCAAGGTTAATCTGTCACTCTGCTGTATATTTGCATTCATTTTTATCTGCACCGCACCACTCAACTGAGTGTCTGCTGCTCCGACTGTGCCTCAAACTTAATCGCCTTTGTACGTTACAGATGGACCTCCAACAATAAAATACACACAGACCTGAACATACACAATACTTTCTACCCACTGCTGAAATCTCCTTAAGAAACCACACCTATTACTTTTAGAAATTCTTAAAAGTAGTTCTTTTCGCAACACACTGGGGCCAGATTTAGCTTAAAAGGGCTTCCATCTTGAATAGGCTATAAATTCCTATTAACTTTATGGAACTGAACATAAGGGCCAATTCATTTATTGCTTATGTAAAGTTTCACCTTGAATTAAAAATTTGTGCTAAACAAGTACAAAATCAGTTATTTGTGCTGGTTGCTGCTTTTGTTAAATTTTTATTTTTTCAATAATGTGGGATTATAACTTGGACACTTTTTGTTCTTAGTAAAATAGAAATTGGATAAAATAGTTGTGTAGTTGTAAGCCTGCAGTATAACTGAAGCCAGCTACAAATACAACAAAAGTTTGTTTATTATTACATTCCTGAGCGTTCTGTACAGGGAGTATGTTAAACAGTGTGGACGTGATTTCCATTTCACCTTACAGTTGTCACTGAAGTGTACAAGTGTTTGAGGTTGATTGTTCAATTATATGCTAAGTGCAGGTATCCTATTATTAAAGTCTTTTTTTTTAAGTGGGACTTATACCATCGAATACCATTTGATTTGTTATTAAGAAATATTTTATCAGTGTATGTAGTTGGGATTGCAACATTATGGTTAGATATTTTTTATAAAAAAATGAGAACATCTACTATAACCAGTACTCTGTAATGTATTCAATATGCATTTATAAAATTCATATTGACCAAAGGGTCCAGCGTTAGAAACAACATAAACCAATATATCAGCTAAAGAATGATTAAAAACAGAGAAAAAAAGAACAAAAAGATCATATAATATTTAATATACACATATAGTCCATTCAGTTATGGGCAGATATATTACTACTGTAGTCATGGTTATGTGATATTTTTAACTATTATTAGTATGTAAACTTCTGACCAAAACTGCATTTGCAAACATTAATCAAGCTCTATGCTGTTATATAAAAATATATGTACCTTCTAACTTAGCACAAAACCAATGTTTGTTGGCAGCCACCTTCCTCATCTGGATTCATTTGAAGTAGACGTGATGTCTCTCTGGAATTCCACCCTGAATATTCCTGGGAGCAAACTTTCTCATGTGTTGTGTATACAACTCTACAAAAACACTCAGCTCACTGCCTTAGTGCAAAGCTGTAATTCGTCATCTTTCCTTAAGCATGGTTTGCCAATAAAAGCTGCTTGAGAGCCTATTCTCAAACAGTGCTGCACCTGTCATGGGAATTAGCTATTACTACAAAACCTCAGCTGGCAACACAAACAAACACAAACAGACTACTTTAATTTTAAACTGTTGGTGTGTAGATTTATTTTAATACACTTACTCTGAGTTTTAAAAGAAAATGTCTCCTGTTCACAACAGTCACATGGATGAGGTCATAAGTTCCCATTTGTAAAGAATCAGAATGAAGTGGAGCACCACCAATCGTCTGTTGTACAGCTCAGTAAGCTGTGTTGAGATGTCTGTGGGGATATGAACACGAGAAGTCAAGTCCCTCAAGAGAACATTGACTGATTGACTGACAGACAAGCTCCATGTTTCATTCTTTTTGTGCAGGTGCAAGTATGCGTATGGGCTTTCACAATTGTGCACAGCATCATTGACTGGCTGGTGTCATCTGCCCTGTTTCGTCAAAACTTTACCCCTCTTTCTCTATTCCCTTTTGCCCATTGCTAGTGACATCTTGAAAGATTAAAATGCTTTGCTCTCCTGTCCCCGGATGGCTACACTGGTGAACCGCAGTGACGGTGAATCAATACAAAAATATACTGATTCCAGAGCAGACAGATGTTCACAGCAAAGTCAAATTTATATGAACAGATACTAACCATCTATTTCAAATGGTAAATATTTACTCAAATGAAATATACATTATATTCAAATTAATTAGGATCATAATCATCATTAATGAGAAATGTCATTTGAATTACTGTGTTCCATAATTAACTTCCTTTTTTTTTGTGTGTGTGCTTTTTCCAGTATGTTCAATTGCTTAATCAACTAAAATACCTAATTAAATATACAACGTTAATATACAATATGTAATGTTAATATACAAATATGCAAAACCTTGCAAATATATTTAGGCCTCTTGAATTGTTTTCTAGTCTATTTGTATATTATACTCATATTCTTCAATGTTTGAGATTATATATCAAAATATATATGAATATTTATATGACAAATCAAGAGAGGTAGTGTATAATTTCAAAATTAGGGGAATTTATACATATTTCTACATTTTCTTACAAATTAAAATCAAAGAAAGTGCTGCATGCATTTGTATGCAGCCCTTCTGAGCAATGTCAAACCGATTGCAAAATATGTAGTATGGCTGGAAAATGGCCTAAAATCGACCAAAAATTGCATAGTGAATGCACACCTTGCCCCCTGAGATACAGGCAGTGGCCTGTGCTATCTGTGCATAGCTGCATGGTGCAGGTGGTGCAGAATAATTACAACATCTAACATTTAAGAGATATGAGCTAATCAGTTACCTGTTGATACAGTACCCACCTATGAATGCGAGTCTTTATTGAACATAACATCAGTCTCTGCAAAGATTGCTGCAGCCTCACTCATAAAGAAACTTTATCAGATAGTGGGATAGTTTGCATACTTATTATACAACTTTGATTTGAAAAATATTGCCAGGGACAAGAATTTAAATGGACTTTGGTTTCATACTGAAGAGGTTTTTGTTTCTGATTAAAAGTATGTGTTAAAAATAGCAACCTTTTAGAAGATACTAGTATACTTTTCATTAATCTCACATTTCTGTATTAAAAACTATATTTTATTGGTCTAATGCAATATTCTGATTTTTATTGTCAGGTTTCCATTAGATGTAAGCAGAAAATAATGAAATAAAATTTAAAAAAGGCTTGAAAGCATCTGTTTAATTAATCTGTATAATGTCCTTCTCTTAGTGACCTGAGGTACCGAAATGAATTAGATTTTTAATAATCTAATTTATTGAATAAAACTGTATATCAAACAAAATTGGTTTACTCCTCAGATGCAAACCATTGTTCCATGAGCAATGTTAAGGCTATACACCTTTGTTGCCTTTACACCTTTTGAATAGTTTTTTTGCACATAGCAGTTCCCAAGTTTTCTTGCAGATTTAAAGCTTCTGGATATAGGATGGATCTGACTGTTGTGTCTTTATTGATTCTCCTAGGGTGCCTGAATGTGATTAAAGGGATGTAAACTCAAGCTTGCTGACGCAAATCATGACCGGAGGTGATATAATGTCCAGATGAAGAGGAAACATATCCTCCCAAAAGGGAGTTAGCCCTTTTGACCCTGCATTGGCTTGGGCAATTAGCATTGGCAAAGTGCAACTCAATAACAAAATGTCCGAAATACAAGGGGAGTTTGCAAAACTAATTCCCTTTGTGTCGACAGGGCCCCAAAGTCCTATTTTTTTTAGGAGATTGCAGGTCAAAGAAGTAGAGAAAGCCAAGCTGCCATCTCTACAGATACTGGAGATGTCTGGAACATTGCCAAGCAAACAATTATGTTAATGTTAGCTCCAATAATAAACTACAATGCAATGCATTATTATGCCAGTAGACAAGAGCTACCCGCTATTCAGAAGGACTGACATAGATCTTCAAACGAATGGTAAATAATGAGTTAAAAAATGTTAGATCTCAGTTATGATAATCTGCATGGTATACGGCTTTTCCAAATAGGATCTGGTTGGTTTGGGTAGCCCTCATCTTTTAGAAAAATAAATCACTATTTCAAAGCCTCTTTTGGGATTTACTCATGTTTTTTTGTTTTTTTTTTTGTTAGCAAAATATGTTTGGTGATCTAAAACATAGAGGTGTGACACTAGAGAAAACACAGAAGGATCCCATGAGGAAGAAAGTAATATATCATTGTACTGACTTTCTGAAATACAGTACATTTAGTTTTGAAAGATTTTGTATTTTGTTTACATGCATCTCTGTAATTATATAGATATTGTACATTTTTATTCACAACAGATTTAGTTTAATTTAAAATACAAAGTCGTTTTTAGGACACATATAAAGCAAATAGTCCTGAATGTGCTTGTTTCGAGTATATATGCACAAAATGTACATGCAGACACTGCTTTCATGTACAGGTATAACATGACCACTTCATTACTCTGTCTCTGCTTTTAAATGCTGGTTTTTGATGTAGAATATGCTCTCATCATGTGTTGCAGCTTGTAATAATAAATCATTCATGCAGGTTGGGACCAAATAATTTAGCATTTCTGATTAGAGCATAATTACCAGAGTAGGGCTACATTCAGATACGTTCATCATCATTCAGATCAGCAGCAGACCAAATATGTTTGACTATTTACCAGAACCTCAAGAGCTTACCTTGCAATTCAGGAAAATGCTGGGCAATTCTTGCTGTTTGTCGGGCTTATGTCTTAATGCATCATTTAACCAATTAGCCAAGTGCTCCTCCATCTCAAGCCATTAATGTGCCACTGCATCTGCCAGTACTCTTAAATGTGTCAGGATTCTGTGTGAATACAGCAGAGGAGTGATGGCTTTCTGCAGGTTCTTCAGAGTTCAGAGTGTCAGGTAGATAAATATAAGGGCCAACCAATTCGTTCAGTCTCTTTCAGTCTCAGCACTGGCATCGGTCTCCATTTCCGCAGGTCAGCACTGAATGACTGCAGATTACATCGGCAAGTCTCTGATGTCTGCGGGGACGTGGCAATCAGACTGAAATGACACGGGGTGGTGACAGGCAGACCCTACTCTCCGACACCCACCAACATGACACCCATTCATGGCAGCTGGCCCCATGACAGTAATCTGATTCTAGTCTCTAAAGGACCCTGTTTGGCGCCCACCAGTGTTTTCTAAAAAAGGAAATGACCAGCAGGCCAGGGGCATTCTTGTGTTACTTGCAGGTATTACAAATGTATGTGATCTGGGGTCATGCTTAGACACACATTAAAAAAGCTTCTTTAAAGACTATTGCTAAACACACATCTGTTCTGGATTGGTGCGTTGTGAAAAAAATTTGTTATGGAAAAATATTTGCCGCAAGGAATCAGATTTTTCTTTAATTAAAAATCCCTCATTTTTATTGCCCTGTATGCCTGCTGATATTCTTTATCCCTGTCCTGATTTTTGGCTGACAAGTTAGTTTCCTAAAACGGTGCACCATCAGGGATCAGTGTCCATCTTTTCAATGAAAGCAGTCCCTCTAACCACATAGCTGTGGGGAAGCAAGAGGTAAAGATGAATCAAGTCAACTGACTTGTTTAGAGACGAGAGACAGACCTCTAATTGGATATCATCTCACACTCTGTCCCTAATTAGCACTGCTTTGCTTTATGAACTGATATTAAGATGCAGAAGAAAAAATGGTAATTAGCTAAAGGTTATTACCAGCCAGGGGCACATGGACAGGGAGCATGCTGGGCAATATAATTACTGCATACAGTTTTTGTTTATTTTGGCAGGTTGGAGTACACTTACTGTACATAGAGATTTTCCACAACAGATGTTCTAAATGATGATTACTTGCTTTAGATTTACCATATTAATTAGGTTTCAGATCTTGGTAATCAGTGTTAAAGCATAACTTTTAACCAAGTTTTAAAAAAAAATGTATTACAGTTTATTAGTAGCAAAGGAAATTAATCATGTGGATCTCAAAGATGTACTTCCCAGGGCTTTAGATGTTTCCCTTGTTAAATTACATTTTTTTTCTTGTAAAATTACATGTAATATCTATCACTGATTAAAAAAAAGGTGCTGTTTGAATAGCTTTTGATTTATTCAGTTCTAGTCTTCATAAGTTGCTGAGCAACAGGGAAACAAGTCTTTACTAAATGGGCACTCAGCAAGGAGGAATCAACTATTACAAAAGCAATGTAAAAAGCAAAATTACTGTTCTTCTGGCCTAATGAAGCAAAATTTGAAGTGTTTGGCTACAACGAACATTGCTACATTTGAAAGATAAAATAAGGGAAACTTGCAGTAATGAGATCACCGGCCAAACTGTGCAGAATTGGGGTGGCACTGTGAGGACAGAACATTATCTGGTAATGTGGAAGGGACATCTAAAGATCGATACAGAAGTGAATGCTTAGGCGCAAGCATCTCTTCTAGATGGTCATTCGCCATAAGCACACAACCAAATTAGTTAAGAAGTGGCTTAAAGAACATATAATCAATGCTTTAGAACGGTTATCACAAAACATGATCTTAGTATCAGAGAAAATTTGTGGGGACACTTCAATACACTAATTCTGTCTGGAAGACTGGCACAAAACTCCAGTAAGCTTGTCATAGTGTAATGAAGGTAGGACCTAAATGCAGGCGGGCTCAGAGGCATGCTATGATCAAAAAATATTGTTTTAATGATGATCAAGTTAACTTACAATAAATTATCTGAGGAAAACTCTTGGACAAAGAGCTGAAAGAAAAAAAGAACACAGGAGAACACAAGGACCTAACAGGAGGCAACAACAGCGCAGGAAGCCGAGGTGAAGGGAAAAAACCCCAGAGAGGAATGAGAGAAAGAGGAGATACTATATTCTAAGAGGTTGGTTACTGGAATAAGGAACAGGTGGCTTGATTGGAACAGGGTACAGGTGTAAGAGGAGACCCAGCAAGCAGACTGAGAGATGACCCAGAAGGAGAAAGGGTCTAATTTATAAGCTTGCTTACCCACACAACTGAAACCTTCATAAGCAAATTTCTGCATTGGCTTAGGGTTTATAAAAAAGTAAAACCTGGCGGCAAAAGAAATGTGCAGAACTTTAAGCAAACTAAGGACCTTGCTTACCTACTTTTTAGGATGAAGGACACTGGCAGTGCAGCTGGTGAGATTGCAAAATTGTGATTTCAGGTCATATTTTGAGATTGAATAACATTGCACACATAAGAACACACAACCAACAGTCAGTCTCCAACCACTATCTCTGGACTGAGAATTAAAATAAGAATCTGAATGAAAATATGTTGGATTTAGGAATGATATTGCAGCATGTGCATATGTATGTCTTATTGGTGCATTAATATTCTGATGTACAATTATAAATACTGCAGTGACACTCCTGCTTAATGCTCCACAATGGATGCACTGCCGCTCATTTAGGATCACGCCACTGGCAGCATCTGGATGGGGCTGCTGAGGTACATTCCTTAAAGCAGAGCTTGAATTACCTTGTCGTTGAAAGTATGTTATACAAAATAAAATGTATGTACATGTCTGAATTAAAAGTAAGTTAAGAGAAAATTATCTAAAATATGCTATTTTTTTCTGGCATCAAGCAAATGTATTTTTTGTTATTCTAGGAAATGTTTTGTCTTACTTAATACAATACTGTGGAAACAACAGTACAAGGAGACTATAAAAAAACACTATGGTGACATAACATTTAAAAGCATGGTGCAAAAGCTTTCTATTGAAAATGGAAAACATAGTTTTCTTAACAAAATGGACTTTAAGAATAAGGGATGGAATATGACTGTAATGAGCACTTGCTTTTTCAAAAGAGCTTTTATACAGAAATGACAAATGTGATTAATCAAAGTCAACAGGTGAAGAATTATTTTATATAAGATTTGTGTTTGGTACAACCTAAAGTTTAAGAACAAGGACACAGCACAGTTTATGTCACTGCTAATAAAGAATGGTTCAGCAAAGACAGCTGTCACACCATCAAGGCTGTGGTGGTGATTTTTAAGCATTAAGTCTCTCAGATAAGAAAAGGCATTCATTTACTATATAATGACTTTTTATGTGTTTTCTACAAGCAAAAAAATAAAATAAATACATTTAAGATTTATATGAATATATCAATATCTACATTGACATTTTCCTCCTAATGTACATGGGAGTAACACAATAATTAGCTGCAGCAAAGACATATGCATGATTGACTATGTTCCTATCTTGATTTCCTTTTCAGCCACTCTATGTGCAGCATTTACTTGAAGTTCAGGCCTAACAAAACTTTGAGAAAAAGGAAATACGGTAATTGCTGACAGATTTCAAGACGATCTTCGTGTAAAACATTTTGATACTTTCATTATGATGTAGGGAAGTCCTGAAGAGTAAATTACTGGCTAATTATGTGTTAAAAATTAAGACTTTGACCTGTCCGCATCCACTCCTATAACTGGGTAAAATATTGTGGTTGACCCAGATTCACAGCACTAAATAAATGGGTTTTCACTATTGCTTTCCAGAAATCTTGTCTACATTAAATTAAACATAATGAAAAAAAAAAAAGACTAACTCTGAATTTGAATAATCAACAATGACCAAAGGTCTAGATTTATGCATCTTGTATTCTGTTTGTGACAACAAAACTGGTGTTTTTAATCATTAAACTTTGACCTTATGGTCATACATTATAGAAGTGTTGAACTGCCAGAGCTGGGAAATAAATTCAGGAACATTATCTAATTATAATAGGATACCAAACTCGCTGTAATGAGAAAATGTCTCGTTATAACGAGAAAAGGTCTTATAACGAGAAAATAAAAAAAATCAACTTCAGTTCAATAATATTAACACAGTACATTTCTATAGGTTACAATGTTAAGATCTATTTCTATAATCATAGCTATTTGTAAACTGTGCAGCATTAGCTGATGCATAGTTTAAGAATTCTTAGTGCTCTGCACATGGATGTTGTCATGATTGATGGACTAAAGGCAAAGCCGGAGTCGGTACTGTATTACAAGGAAATACAATTAGATGTGGATATTCTGTATCAGATTGCAAAGAAATATATGGAAAACTTTTAAACTGATTGAAATACAGACTTTGTATGATTTAACTGAAATGACTACTATAGTGCATTGAGATGATGTGTTGTGAATTGTGCTACATAAATAAACTGAATTGATTTGAATTATTCAGTAAATAGTGTTACGCTGAGATGGCCCATTGTGTTTTATTGACTGCAAGAATAAATGCCGAAGTTCTGTTGAAGAAGTACACTGGCACCCACGATTTTCTGCAAGGGGGGGCAGCCACCAAATTTCCTAGGCTCCCTTGACTCTCCATCTTCTCTCTCCATTTCTTTAGACGACGCTCAAACATCCCGCAGGGTGTTTATTATGTTATGACCTTAACGAGTTCTGTATCTCGTTTTAATGAGATACTATTTCATTTTAACAAATTATTTTTCTTGTTATAACGAGAAAATTTACAGTTATAACGAGTTCTTTATCTCGTTTTAACAATAAACTTTTCATAATAATGTGTTTGGTATCTCATTATAACAAGATAATGTTCCTGAATTTATTTTCCAGCTCTGGCAGTTCAATGCTTCCGTAGTACATTGACCATGGATTGAGACAAATATGACACCTGCAACATACAAACTGGTAAATGTTGGATAATCTACACTGATTATATATCAGTGTTTCCACGGAGTTATTGATAAAAAAAAAAATGTATATTTAAAAAAATATATTATTTAGGTATTAGTTGCTAGGTTATTTCGTGTGGGTGAATGTATTGCCCAGGGCAACATCCATGCAATAATCTGTTATGAAAGTTTGCCACAAAATAAACCTTTGAAAATAAATGTTTTTCATATGTCTCAAAGGTAGCTATAAAAAAGTGTGAACACCCCATTAAGTCTAAAAATAAAACTGTTGATTGAATGCATGATGAAAAGTACACACTTTTCCACTTAACAGAAGATGTATGAGGTTTTGAAAAACTAATCATGTAAATTATAAATACATCAGAAGTATGCATGTTGGACCGCTTGTCTAAAAGTATTTACTTCCCAGCATTGCTAGTTATACATACGCTCAACAAAAATATAAACGCAACACCTTTGTTTCTGCTCCCATTTTTCATGAGATGGACTTAAAGATCTAAAATTCATTCCAGATACACAATATTACCATTTCTCTCAAATATTGTTCACAAATCAGTCTAAATGTGTGATAGTGAGCACTTCTGTTTTGCTGAGATAATCCATCCCACCTCAAAGGTGTGCCACATCAGGATGCTGATCTGACATCATGATTAGTGTAATAAAAGGCCACCCTGGAACGTGTAGTTTTTTTGCTTTATTGGGGGTCTGGGGACTCAGAACCAGTCAGTATCTGGTGTGACCACCATTTGCCTCATGCAGTGCAACACATCTTCTTTGCATAGAGTTTATCAGATTGTCAATTGTGGCCTGGGGAATGTTGGTCCACCCCTCTTCAATGGCTGTGCGAAGTTGTTGGATATTAGTGGGAACTGGTACACGCTGTCGTATACGTCGGTCAAGCACATCCCAAACATGCTCAATGGGTGACATGTCCGGTGAGTATGCTGGCCATGCAAGAACTGGGACATTTCCAGCTTCCAAGAATTGTGTACAGATCCTTGCAACATGGGGCCGTGCATTATCTTGCTGAAACATGAGGTGATGTTCATGGATGTATGGCACAACAATGGGCCTCAGGATCTCATCACGGTATCTCTGTGCTTTCAAAATGCCATCAATAAAATGCACCTGTGTTCTTCGTCCATAACAGATGCCTGCCCATACCATTAACCCCACCACCACCATGGGCCACTCAATCCACAACATTGAAATCAGCAAAGCGTTCACCCACACGACGCCACACACGCTGTCTGCCATCTGCCCTGAACAATGTAAACCGAGATTCATCCATGAAGAGAACACCTCTCCAACGTGCCAGACGCCATCGAATCTGAGCATTTGCCTACTCAAGTCTGTTACGGCGACGAGCTGGAGTCAGATCAAGACCCCGATGAGGACGACGAGCATACAGTTGAGCTTCCCTGACACCGTTTCTGACAGTTTGTGCAGAAATTGTTTGGTTATGCAAACCAATTGTTTCAGCAGCTGTCTGAGTGGCTGGTCTCACACGATCTTGGAGGTGAACCTGCTGGATGTGGAAGTCCTGGGCTGGTGTGGTTACACGTGGTCTGCGGTTGTGAGGCTGGTTGGATGTACTGCCATATTCTCTGAAACGCCTTTGGAGACGGCTTATGGTGGAGAAATGAACATTCAACAGATCTGGTTGACATTCCTGCTGTCAGCATGCCAATTACACGCTCCCTCAATGCTTGTGGCATCTGTGGCATTTTGCTGTGAGACAAACCTGCACATTCCAGGGTGGCCTTTTGTTGTGGGCAGTATAAGGTACACCTGTGCACTAATCATGATATCAGATCAGCATCTTGATGTGGCACACCTATGAGGTGGGATGGATTATCTCAGCAAAGCAGAGGTGCTCACTATCACACATTTAGACTGATTTGTGAACAATGTTTGAGAAAAATGGTAATATTGTGTGTCTGGAATAAATTTTAGATCTTTAAGTACATCTCATGAAAAATGGGAGCAGAAAAAAAGGTGTTGCATTTATATTTTTTTTGTTGAGTTTTTTTTATATAACATCAGCCAGCACAGTTACCTGTGTGGCATTCTACCAAGTCGGTGCAGGATATCGTAAGTGGATACAGTTCTGTTTCAGATCCTGGTGGGGTAAAAAAGCAAAAGGACAAAGATTTGACTTCTTATTCCCAGGAGGGCCATTTATCATTCTGCCAAGACAAAGTGCGTGCGCTTTGATGCAAGGTAGGGGCTTCGCTCTGATGGGAAGCCTCTGCTGTATGGTCTCCGCGGACACAGATTATTACTTGCATCTCCTAAAGCTGGACTTCACAAACACTGAGGATATAAAATGATGGTCAATTTACTGCAAACACACATGAAAACCGGGTAAGAAAGAGATGTCACAGTATATTCAGAGCATCAATCTTGCAGAGCAGTCTGTTATAGTTACAGAAGCCAGAGACAGTCACTGTGTTTAAATCCAGACTACAAATATCGGTGTGTTTACTGGCAGTTGCACATACAAGGCATTTTTTGCAATGCGTATGCGGGAAGTGGGAAATAAGCTTTTTCAAAAACATATTTGATTTTCAATGTCATACATATTGGGATGCAACTTAATCTATGAAAACATGCAGTATTCTAAATAATTTATTGTGCTGACAGGAAGAAAATAGAAATATTGTTCTGACGGTTTTTCCAACACTGCTTTTACCCCTTCTTCCTTTTTTCCTTGTGATTTAATGTTAGGCTCAGAGCATGCAGTTAGCCAATTCTCCAAAAGAGGACAGTGTGGAACATCTGATCTCCAGGGAGAGGAGTTTGCAGACAGAGGGTATTTGGTTTTTAGGACAAATAAACCATCTGTGGAAGTGTTATTGTTTTTTATGTTGTTTGTAATTACACTCAGTTTGCATTTTATATATATATATATATATATATATATATATATATATATATTAGCTCTCCTTAAAGCTGCATCTGGATCATTTATTTATGGATTAAAGTTATATATAAAGTTATGAGGGTTTCAGTACTATGATAAAAGGCTAGTGCTCCACAACATTTGTTATTTTTCTTAAGTCCCTTCTTCCTCCCAATAAAAAGTGGCATATTCCAGGCTGACTATACTAGGCTTGTTGACATTCCATTGCGTGACAATCCTGGACCTACAAACGCTGTTAGATGGCTGGGAATGTATATAAAATAAATCGTGGTTCATTACAAGTGTCGGTATCATTCATACACTGGTGCGTTTTGTATTCTCCACCGTTTAATTTGGTAACTACCGGTTCCACAGCCAATCACAACACAATGAGTACCGAATATACTTGAAAGTTCCACCAAAACAGCTTTTAAGAGGCTTCAATAAGCTCCGTATTAACAAAAACACATGCATGCATACGCTGTTCACAGTCGAGCTGGGATTTTTTTTTTTTTTGGGGGGGGGGGGGGGGGTTCCAAAAGCCGTGACTGGGGGTCCAAGCCGCATTTGTGAGCATGCGCACTCGCAATACCCATATGGCTTATTCAGACTGAGCACCAAATTTTTTCATCCATTAGAATTAAAGTTTCTACTGTTTTGCCTGTCAGTCAACATGCATGTGCATCGCACAAACCTGTGGAGATGAGGCCGCGCAGACAGGCCGCTCCTTGTCTTCTGTTTACAGTCACTATAATGGCAGAGAGCGGTCATGGAGAAGTCACAGCAACCTTCTGCTAAATGATTAGCCATTCCAACTTCAGAAAAATAAAACGGAAATAAGGCGACAAACACAGTCTAATATTTAGTAAAGCAGATCAATATAATATTTTATTGATAAAGTACACAATGACATGCTGTGAAAGATGCACGTGCCCAATTGTATGGGAGTGGGGGGATTACTGCCTTTTACAGGATCCATTTTAAAATTGTACTTTTTGTTTTTAAATCCCTTTATGGCACACCTTTTTGATCTGGCCTTTAATGCAGGTTGACTTCAGCATTTTAAATAGTATTTAATAGTTTTATTTATTGTGATTAATTATTTCGTACTTATTTTATTCTATGTTTTACTCCTGATTGTTTTTCCTAATTGTGTTTTTTGTCTTGTTCAGCACTTTGGTGTGGTTTATGCTGCTGTAAATGTGCTATATAAATAAAATTGACCTTGACCTTGTACTTAAGAAGAAGCCAACAATCAAGCTGACAGATGTGAAAGATAGATATTGCTACATTTGGTGTACCAACCTCATCAATGCATAAAATCAAGGTAATGATAAAACTACAAAAAAAAAAAACATCCCCCTATAATTTAAGTTCATAACAAGAAAATATAGATAGCTGTTTGCCAGTGATCAATAGGATATCAGGACAAGTGTTGACTGAGTGTTGTAGCTTGGAGACCTACCTCACTGGCACCCTAACCAGGGATTCAAAAGCCAACTGTGGTGAGCCCAGTCCACTTGAACATTACTTGTGGTTAATATATTCTTGTGACAAAAATTGTAACTTTAAAAAAAACTATAATTCCACTATCTTTAAAGTGGACATCAATTATTTTCTGGTTCTGATCACAAGTATTATGGCCACACTCAAAAAAAAGAGACTCATTGTATTAACACAATTTAAATGATGGCAGGCTTTCCATCCAATAAATATATGCTTGTTCAACCAATTACAACTCATTTACATTTTCCACACATATGTGGATTTGGTTGAAACAGCAAATATTTGGTGGATGGACAAATGTAATCATCTAATGAGTCATTTTTATGAGTATGTACATGCATTAGCGACATTTGTAAAATATTTATGATAGCCTGTGGACATCAATAGATGTTTTGTACTGGAAAAATATATACTTTAGCTTGTTAAGGTGAAACCACTCATTCAGGTTAATTGTGCACAATATGAGAGATCCAACTCCCAAACATTGCTGTTAAGATGGCAGTAAAAAGCTCTACCAGACAGAATCAACACATGAATTTCATATTGAAGGACAGAAGATTTACAAAAAACATTGGGGAGACAGTCAGACTTCCAACGCAGGTGAAAAACAAACATCTCTAGGAAATAACCTTCGGTCTGAAAACTCTGAAAAATTAATTAAACATTTTCAAAAGCATAAAAAATACAGACAAAACATGTACAACAATTAGGTCATAAATTAGCCTGTAATAAAAGTTTCTGCCACACAACAAAGTAAAAAATCATCTTGAAAGAATATAGAAATATGCATAATAATAATAATAATACACAAAAATCTATGTCATGTAAGCTTTTAGTTGTTTCTTTCCTTAAAACCAAAATCTCAGCTGTTTGATGATCCTGGGGGACATGTATTTCCAGTAGGTATACAGCTTTTGTTGGCTTAAGAAATTTGTCTTCACCACCTCTTTACCTCCCCAGATCTCACATATGCCATTCCTGCATAGATAATACTTTAGCTAAGGTGCTCACTCATACTGTTTTTGTAATTAACAGCCACACATCACACTCAACAGTTTTGTTACAAAATATATTTGTTTATATAATAAATCAGACTATCTTATGTACAACACTAGTCTATTAGGCATTGTGGATCTAGACAGAAGGATTCCATCTATGGTTCCCTCTTCCTCTGTTGTCCATAAGCGTTGCTACAAAGGATTAATTGTTTTCAAAAAGTAAAACTAACCTGTTTTTGTAAAACTGAAAATTTTATTTAATTTTTTTTTGTGTTTTAGGCTTTCAATATTTAAAGTATTTGGCTCTGAAATATGCTGGTATTTACCCTGTAGGCTCTTTTTCGGGTTTTTAGATTTAAAGTCTGGATACTACCTCACATTTAGAAATTATTACAACGGCGTGCACTCCTTATTCAGCAAGCAGTAAATCCCGGTGAAGTAGAGGTTGAAAGGGGAAGAAAGAGACCAAGAGTACTGACAAAACAAAAAGAGGGATAGATAGATGCATGGGAGTGAAAGCAAGAGGTTGATGGCTAAAGACAAAGTGAGAAAGAAAGGGGTAGAAGGGTATGGGCGCTATGTTAGAGGAAGCGAAACAGACAGCTGCATGAAGCTCACAGAAAGAGGCAGGAGCCAGGGGAGAGATGTTTCATGCTGGGGACGTGAGCCATTCTGACACATGGGCAGCAATGCGAAAAGGGCCGACACAATAGAGGCAGGCAGAGAGCACTGGGAGGCATCATGATTTACAGTAGGGCTGCAGCCACTTCAGATTTTTGCCGTGTCTCCGCAGCAAAATGCTCTGTGGGGATGCATTCATCCAGCTGAATGGAGCTCTCTATTCCCCCGTCGACAGGTTGTCGTTCTCTCTCTGCGCAGGGAGATACATCCAAATGTTATATATTGAAAGAGATCAGGATGGAGGAGCAAGGCATGAGGCATCTACTGTACTGTGTAAGCAAATCTGCAGCCTCACCAGGTTAAGAAGTGTGGTTGAAAAGGAGGATTTTCGGTTTACAGGCAAATCCCCAAGGCATGAAGGGTCTGATTTCTTGACATTTTGACAGAGAGATAAGCAGCATAAACACACCCAAAAATCTGTTGAAGATAAATTGTTCCAAAACCCTTTTATTATTCTTAACAATTCAACTGAATGGCAAATGCATTTTCTAGGAGTAACTAAAAACGTTTTTGTTTTGTTTTTTGATAAGTGCAAGATGTTTACATGTCATTTTATACAATGATACTCCATATTAATTGAAGAAATACTATTAATAATGTTGTCATGTATATTCATCATTTGTATTATGACTTGTTCAAAAGCTGTTCCAGACATTAGTAACTTGAGTAATGGGAAGCAATAATTTACTCAAGTAAGTCAAAGCAGTTTATTTGTATAGCAAACTTCATCAACAGGACAATTCATAGTGCTTTTACATGATTAAAAGAAAAAAAAAAAGAAAAAAGTTAAAACATTGCATTTGCTTACTGTGAAAAAAACAATGGCAGGTTAAAAGACAGACTACAGTTTATGATGTTCCAGTTGTTACTGGCATCTCTAAGCAAATGGGTCTTCAGCCTTGAACTCGGTCTTTCAGCAGTTTTGTAATTTTCAGGAAGTTGGTTTCAGATTAGAGGAGCATAAAGTTGAATGCTATTTCTCCATGTTTGGTTCTTATTTTGGGTTGAAAAGCTGACTTGAACCAAAGTACTTGAGTGGTCTTTTAAGGTTGATATGAGGACGACAGAGCTTTAATGTATTTTGGTGTTCTGTCATATAGTGATTTATAAACTATTTTTAGAGTCTTTTCTCTAAGCTACAGGGAGCTAGTGTAAGGGCTTTACGATGCTGTCACACCGAACGTGATAGAAGCAACCAAAAAGCGCCACATGCCCCTAGCTGGTCGCTTGCACATTCGCAACCTTGAAGCGTGTCCAAAGCGAACTGTTCGCGCTTTAAAAAATGCTATTTTCACGTGCATGAACCGGAATTATGTAACTTGTGGAAGGACCCTGACCGCTCTGCTGACCTCCTCTTCCCTCCCTCCTTATCCCGAGCTGACAGGGGTCTGCATGGACTACATGTTGGGCCTGACCTCCCGTGGAGTTGGGACTGCTGCAGTGGGGGTTTTGGGAGCTAAACTGGTAGAGGGATCAATAAACACCCCGGCTCCTCGCCCAGTTTGTGCTGCGAACATGCAAGTCTTGCCCACCGACACACCAAGAACAATGCTGAGCGGCTGTCCATCTGTCTGCATTTAGTAAAAGTTTATAATATCTGAGCGGCACGGGACGTGCTGTTGAGGAGACATTACCAGGCCTGGGTGTCCGGTTGAGGAAGCTGTTCATTGCTCTCTTCTCGATGGTGAGAGTGGGGTCTTTTGCGGCCACAACAGCTCTTTTAAGAGCCACACACAATTCTCTTAAGAACATTCCTGACTCTTTATAATGTTGATTTTTTATTCCTGTCTCTGTATAAAAAATAGCTCATGCACTTAGGGGTTTTTATCCATGGTGTTTATCAGTATCTGTGTTCTGCTGATCTCCATACTCAGTCACAGGATCACTGACACCCGTCAGCTGCTTGGTTGTTGCACACAGAAGCAGTAAATAGAGACTGACAAGAGTGAAGAAAATATCGTTAAAGGAGGGTATTCACAATCACGTCTCTCTATCAGTCCAAACATGCACTGATCAGCCACTAACGTTTGTCTTAGCTGCCATATTCTTATAATACTACTATGTTGTTGCTGAGCCGCACTTCCGCATCTCTTCACTTCCTGAGGGGGTACCCAAGTGTGGGCGGGGGTAGAGGGGTTGGTTACAAAGTAGTCTGATTGTAATCTGATTCCCAATCACATTATCTAGTGACTTAATCGAGCTTCTGAAATGCCAGTTTGGTTCGATTCTAGCCAGACTAAAGTGTATACATGCATTTCCAAAGTTTATGTCAGTCTGACTAAGGTAATATTTTGACTTTCTCTTGCTGCATTTAAACGTACTGAGTAATAGTGGCGGGTATACATAATGAGAATTTGTGTTTATATTTGCATTTGTGCTCTTTGCTGACTTGAAAACAAATTGACCCTTGGATATGATAACATTTATTTTGAAATGACAAAAAAAGCACAAAATATATGTACACAAGAAAAACACATTTGGATCCTTGAACATTTTCTTTTTGAATATCAACAGATGGATTAGTGACATGTCAACCAGTTAATCAAAAAGAATACCATATGGTGAACTATGCAAGCAGATATATTCTAAGAAAAGGCATGATGTTTTCCTAATAAATAATAATTTAATGCAACATAAAAAATATGGTGCTGATGTGGGTCAGAGGGAAGAAAACACACATCAAAGCTCTCTGAGCAACTGATGTGACAGCCAGAAGGAACACTGGCTAGAAAGAAATAATGTCACAGACAGCATTTTAAATACATTAATTAGATTTTGCTTTTGGCATTTTATATATGAACAGTTATCAGAGAGCAAACAAGGTTGCATGGTGACACAGGAAATTGAAATGCATAGTTGCGAAGTCCTGCTGTTCACATTCATGCATGCTCTTCCTGAAAACACACATAATTCCACATCACTGCAGCAAATCGGTTCACTGAACATTCATACATGCATGACGTGACAAACCTGACAAACACACATGGCAAGTAAATTGGTAGCCTGCCAACAGCCTCAAGTTGGAGATTAGTACTGATATAGCCTGACTTTGAATATCAGTGGTGTTCTTGGCAGACAAGTCATGTGTTCATAATGTTACACCATGCTGTTATTACTGCCCTTTCAAAGACTAATCAAGCAATTAAAGACTCTTTCTGCAAACGGTACTGTATCTATGGCAACACCAAGCACAAGGCCCATGTGGATGGACATCAGTGTCCTGTGAGAAATCAATGTGTCTGTAATGCGAAGTTTCTAAACGGCCCCTAGTGCCCTGGCTGCAGTATTGAGTTATTGGTACCCATTAATTACTGGAAGTGTGACCTGGAGCTATACATATGGTTGTTCAAGGATGTCTAGTTTGTTTTTAATTGGTTCAATGCTTTGCACCACAAAATTGCATTTCAGCAGTGGAGGATTTGCTACAAATTGATTTGTACCTACCTGTACCCGCTCTCAGATGAAGCCTCTTGGATAAGAGGTGAAACGACTTCTAAGACAAATTACCAAGTCCAGTTGCGTTCGATTTAAATTTCCTTGAGATATGTTAATAGTTGACATGCATCATGATATATAGCTTTACTGCGTCAAACCCTCAAAACGAATATTCTAATTACCTCGTTTAAAAAAAGCACATCCACACCAAACTGGATAGGTGTGGTTTTTAAGAACATTCATGGACGCTGCAACAACCAATCAGCTGACAGGTGATTGGACATGGATACTGATAAACACCGTGGCTGATCACTCCAAGCTACATGACACCAGCTGTTTTCTATACAGAGACAGAGAATAAATAGTAAACATTATAAAGAGGTTAAAAGTTTTAGACAAGAAAGCTCTGAAGAGGTTTGTGAGAGGCTCTTAAAAGAACTGTTGTGGCTGCAAAAGCCCCGCTCTCTCCACCGAGAAGTGAGCCATGAACAGGTGCCTCACCTTGACACCCAATTCTGGTACTGGCTCAACCAGAGCACGTCCGCGCCACTCACATACAAACTTTTACTAACCTCAGACAAATGGACAGCCGCTCAGCTTAATAGTTTGTGTGTCAGTGGGCAAAGCTTGGACCTTCGTGGCACAAACTGGGCAAGGAGCCAGGGTGTTTATGGATCCCTCCGCCACAGCTCTACCGGTAGCTCTCCCCTGGAGGCCAGGCCGAACACATAGTCCATGCAATCCCCCTACAGCTTGGAGACCATGTTCCACCGGACGCTGCGCTAACACATGCTGGGCTCGATGGAGATGTTGCTCCACTACCAGTTTCTGGACCCTTTTACCGCTTCTCGACTGGGTCTTCCCTTGCAGGAGCGGTCCCAGCTCCGCCTGAGGGCAGGCCGAACATTTAACGTCAACCCAGACACCAGAGTCCACGGAGCTCATGGAGGGTCGGGAGAAGGAGGGAAGGAAGAGGAGGCCTGTAGTGTGGTCCCGGTCAGGGTTCTCCCACAAGTTACATTATTCCACTTCATGTACATGAAAATGGTATATTTTAAAGTGCGACCAGTTTACTTTGGACACGCTTCAAAGTGCGAATGTGCAAGAAACCAGCTAGGGGCAGCACTTTTTGGTGGCTTCTAATGTGTTTGGTGTGTACGCACTGTAAGAGTAACTTTCTACTTTTTAACTTCTACATACAGCAGTAATAGAGCTTGTAAAAACAAGCAAGAAAAAAGTGCTTGAACAATCAATAATACAAACACAGCCCTGAGTGCATAAATACTGTTTCTCAGTGTAAACGTCACTTGAACAAGTGATGTTGGTGCATTTTTTGTCGGGGACGGTGTCGTTGTGAAACCTAAGACTCTGGTTACATCTGTTCACACGCAGACTCTTAAAACAGAGAAAACACAGATCTTCACTTTTGTGAGAATTTTTAGAAAGAGTCGTTTTCGATGTGTTTTCATGTGGATGACTGGCCAAACCGATAAAAAACACTACATTTTGTGAGATACGCGGCTACATGTGGAAAGAGCATAAGTGATGAATAAGAAGTGAAAAAAACAAAGGGGGAGCACTCATTAGAGGTATGCTATGGTTAAAGGAGCATGAGACAGGATTAATAAACAAAACTTACAAGCGCTTTAAGTAACTGCAGCCACTGACACAGGAGTGTGCACAAACTCTTAAGCTGCGTTCACACCGGACAGCTCGTCCAGGCAGCAAAACGCTCAAACTGACGAAAGTCGATGCTTTAAAATTAAAACACAGCTGCTTCCACACTTTGTAGTCAGCATTGGCGCATCACTTCAGTTTGTCAGCGGGCGAGCGGGGATTTCTCTGTTGTTTCTCTGTTATTTCTACGCTTTCCCTCCCTATGCTCCGCTTTTTCTTCTCTCTTTCTCCTCAAACTGATACACGTGCCATAGTTTCCCTTACCAGGTTTGGCTAGAATTAACTAACATAATAAGAAAGTTAAGAGAAAATATTTAACTGCTTCCCTGGCACTCCAATATCCTCCGATAGCTACTACCGACTGACTCATACTGCTGATAAAACCTGCTTCTTCTTAGTGTCACTTTCAGTGTGCTTTGAGTTTCCCAGTTGCGTGAATGAACCACAAGTAAGAACTGCCTTCTTCCTATTTGAAGCTGAGTTGCCGTGAATGTGCAAGCAACGTCCACTCATGTCTTCCCTTAACACAGCGTGGGAATGTTAAGGCTTGAACTGAAAAAAATTTTTTTGAATGCAGCCTGTTCAAGAAAATGGAATGATACGTGCTAGGGATCATTCTTTTCAGTTTAAAACGCTTCATCACCCAATAGTGTTAAAAAACCTGCACATGCATGTGACAAATCCTGCCGCATGCTCCTTTAATAAATAGGAAAAAGAAACCCACTGTCTCCTGCCTTAATTCTTCATTAAAGATGGGAGTATTATAGATAGATAGATAGATAGATAGATAGATAGATAGATAGATAGATAGATAGATAGATAGATAGATAGATAGATAGATAGATAGATAGATAGATAGATAGATAGATAGATAGATAGATAGATAGATAGATAGATAGATATCACCTGCTCGAGAGGTTCAGAGCTTGAACAGGAAAAGCTGCAGATGAGCTGGAGTGTGCGACGGGCCAATTCTAACCTCTCAGATCCGGAGGAAATGAGATGTTTACGGTAAATGGGGCTCTTAGCAGCACCCGCAGAGTTCAATATTGATTCAATGAATCAGATTTTAAATATGAGAAGAAGCATCAGCTTTTGGCTCTTTGAAACATCACTTTCCACATAAGGAAGCAGCTGGAAATAGGCACTACTGTGAGGCTGAATGGCATTTTTTAAAACTGGTACATAACAATACTTCCTCTTGTTTTATAATAGTTCCATAATTCTATAATAATTCTCACTTGTTAAAACGTTCCATTTGGATCTTTTGTACCATCATGCATTCAAACATTAGCCCAAAGAAATATTATGGTGCTATCAGTATAATTACGATGTATATAATCACTAAAGGACTTGCAGACAAGACATAAGATGCATCTTTTTAATAGTAAATATTATATAGGAATTCATAAACTGCTTATTCACATTACAGGCTTATATATATATATATATATATATATATATATATATATATATATATATATATATATATATATATATATATTATTAATTAACGGCATTAACATAATTAATGCCTCGTTTATCCTTTTTCAAATATTTTGACTTGGTTCCATCCGCTTCAGCTGTCGGATCGGTCTTCCTAATAGCCACCTAGCCCCCCTGTTGTGTTGCAAAGAGTATAAAGCACTGTATTTATGTTGATTTATGCCTGTTTGTTCACTGTATAGTTTCAGTACATTCCATAAAATGTGTATTATTCTATGAAAGTAATGTTTGCAGACTTAAATTAATGCTACCTCATTAGCTGTGTAGACCTTCACAATAAGAGTATGTCAACATTGATGGTGACTTGATGAACCGGAAGGTTTTATCTGCTGAGTGTTTACGTATGGGAAAATTGTCAATTGTGACATTTGATTACTGAGTCTATATTACATTTAATTTAATATTTTATCTCAAACCTGATTGAGTATTTTCTTCTCTTTAATATATGTTTTTTTGTTTGTTTGTTTGTTTTGTACTTGTGTTTCTTGTTTGTTTGTTTTTCTGTTGTGGACTACTTTCTTCCATAATGGAGCTCGATTCCATCTGTTATTATGGGGAACGTGATGGTCAGATCTCTCCCCAATAGTGGAGGGCTTCTGCCTGTGTTAGTAAACGATGGATGGTGTAACTCTGGGCATTTATCTATTAAAAATATGCTATGCTGTAAGGACATTGAGCTGCTAGTGGTTAGCATGAGACTGTACTATCTACCATGGGAGTTTAAACATGTTATTGTGATAGCTGTGTATGTCCCACCCTCTGCTAAAGCTGTTGCAGCCTGTGATATCCTCCACACTGTAACCAGCAGACTCAAAACACAGCACTTGCAGGCCCTTTTCTGATCTCTGGGGACTTTAATCACATCTCCCTGTCCTCCACTCTCCCCACCTTCACCAAGTATGTAACCTGCCATACCAGAAACCATAAAACATTGGACTTATTGTATACCAACCGCAGAGAGGCAAAAGGCTCATCACCTCTCCCACCCCTGGGGGCTCATATCACAACCTGGTTCATCTCCAGCCTGTGTATAAACCACAGATAACCAGAACACGCAGAAAGGGAATGGTCGGCAGAGACTGAAGGGACTCTGAGGGACTGTTTCCGTTCTACTGTGTGGGACAACCTCTGCACCCTTTTGGAGGATGGCAGCATCACAGACTGCATTACGGACTACATCAATTTCTGTGTGGACAACACAATACCCATCATAAAGATTTGGTGTTTTTCTAACAATAAGCCATGGATAAATCCTGAAATTCTGGCTCTTCACAAGGAGAAGAAGATAGCCTTTTGATCAGGGGACAAACAGGACCTAAGAGTTCTCCAGAAGAAACTACAATGGAAGATAAGGCAAGGAAAGGAAAACTACAAGAGGAAAATGGAAGTGCAGCTGCAGCAGGAAAACATCAGAGGGGTTTGGAACTGTCTGAAGACAACCTCAGGACAAAAACTGTAAAAAAAATAAAATAAATAAAAACAAATAAAAAAACTGGATGGCTTCATCAGTTTGAGGTATGCAGAATAGTTATTAGAAGAGGAAAGGCACACATATTTCATAGTATTTAATATGGACTATTATGAAATACATTCACAGTTCAAAAACATTGCGCATTTTAGTGGGTTTAGTATCAAAGGAAAGAAAAACAAACATGGCACACAATGGCACTTGAAGTTTTTATACATTTCAAGGATTTCTCAATATTAAACTTTTGAATTCTGAACTCAATTCTTTTGTCATATGACTTCAAATTCAAAATGCTAAGTTAATATGCGTCATTTGAGTATAGTTGCACAAACACCCTATCTTGGCAATAAAGGAATTGCATAATTAGGCAGCTGAAGTTTAGAAATAACTAATAATAATTACTATTGACACTTTTGAAAACTGACCTGGACCACCAACAACAAGGCTCTGACATGTTGGTTTTTTAGAACTCAAAGACAGCATAACACCAGACTTGGAGACAGGAAAGTGTTTCTCAAAATTAATGATTTTATTTAAGAAATAGGATCTCGGCTGACAAAAGGTCAAAAGAATGGTAAGTATCTGATACGATATTAAAAAGACGTGAAAAGTGTATGGGTGCACGGTGGAGCAGTGGTTAGCACTGTTGCCTTGCAGCAAGAAGGTCATGGGTTTGTATCCTGGCCCAGGGCCTTCCTGCATGCTTGGGTTCCCTCCAGGTACTCCAGCTTCCTCCCACAGTCCAAAACATGACTGTCAGGTTAATTGATCCCTCTCTGTCCTTAGGTGTGTGTGTGTGTGTGCGTGTGTGTGTGTGTGTGTGTGCATGCATGGTTGTTTGTCCTGCCTGACTCTATGTGGCCCTGTGATGGACTGGTGACCTGTCCAGGGTGTACCCTGCCTCTCGCCCGTTGACAGCTGGAAGACTAAGCGGTTCAGAAAATGGATGGACGAAAACTGCACTTTTTGAACATGAAGTAGAGAGTTGGAGGGAGGCGGGTTAGGAACCGTGGTCTGAGATTGGCTGAAGGTGAGGTGTGAGTTCTGACTGACTCCTGTGGATCGTTTGTAGATGGTGGAGCAACCAGTGAAGGTGAGTGCCGTGGAGGGTTGAGATAGAGTGCGGACAGGCGAGCAAAGAACCGACGACGGAGGAGTTGGTGAACTGACCAGGAGGGGAGTGGTGCAGAAACTGACCAGGCGGGGATGCAGGCTGAGTGTTTTGCCTTGAAAGAACTCGGAGGGAAACCACAAGGAATCCAGGGAGGATCTACGGAGAAAGGGCTGAAAGTAAGCTAGAGCCTTTCAACCCGAAGAATAATTTCTTACTTGAACTTGGAGAGAAACTTCGGCCATGTAGAAAACTAGATGAACAACTGACTGTTGTTGGCTTGCCAGAGCTGCTCCCCTTATAAGCGGAAGGTTGATGAGCAACCAACAAAGAGCAACTGGTGAATTCTGCCTGCCACGCCCTAAGAAGAAGTTAGGAGAACAAAAACACATAACAACAATCTCAAGCACAATCTCAAGCACAGAGCCACAGAATCCTAACAGGCTCACGTTGGTCACTTTAGCTAATTGACTTTGAAATACAGAACAAGCTCCTCTTTAGTTAAGGCTTTGACTTATATCTCAGTGGCTTTCCTCGTATGAAGGGGTGACATAAAAAGTAGTCTTTTCAAATTTTTATTTGTTCTCTTTTATACCAGTAATAAACATACATTATAACTAGGGATCGGTATCATTTAGGTTTTATGCGATACCGGTGTCAAACCGGTACTTTTAAATCAGTGCCGGTGCTCAAACGATGCTCAAAAACGGTGCTAAAGGAATAGAAAACATACAAACTTTGTTCAAAAACCCTCTTATTTTTAATTTTAATGCAGGTATTAAACAATTAAAAAGTTTGATCTAATTAATCACATAGTAGCTGTGGATTAATAAACTTTCCTAAATATGACCAAAAAAACCTACAGTCCTGATACCGTTGTTTTTTTTATTTTTTATTAAATATAGGAGAAATCAATTGAAGTTTTGTTTTGAACTCCATAAATACATTCACAATGTATGTGTGGTCTAGGCTATCAACCCCCTCTGTTGTCCTCTGAAGACATTAGTGTCACCTCCACCCATAACCACATCCATCAATCCACAAAGGTCTGGACGACAACCATCGCTGCCCTAAACCACACAGCTGAGCAGAACCGTCAATACACCAAATGCAAGAGAAGACCCGCTCCTATATATCTCCTAGGTCAGAAAGTATGGCTATCCTCCAAAAATATCCTGTAAAAAGCCATATCTAAGAAATTATCACCCAGTTTAATAGGTCCATATAAAATCCAGTCCATTATTAATCTACCACTGTCCACCTTAAGTTCCTACCTACGCTCAAGATTCATCCCACTTTTCATATGTCCAAGATCAAACCAGTCCTTTCCAGCACCTTGACGTGTGTTCACGGTCCTCCCATTCCAGTGCCATCCATCCATACGCATATGCTGTTTACTAAACATTTTAAACTGTTCAACTGGTCTCCTAGTGTTATTCGAAGTGTTGATCAAAATAATTAATTCTAACATGACAAAGGTATTGGCTGAGGTTTTCAGACAAATGGAGCAGAACCACTTTCTTATTTTTTTTTCTTTTTTAATCTCTATGAAATATTTATAGCTATACAGTGTTAAAGCATTGTTAAGATGCATGAAAGAAATTGAGTTAACCTGTCTTGGAAATTAAATATAGGATATTTAACTTGGGTAAATGCAAATGGCAGTTTTCAAATAATTTTTCTCTTAAGAGTAAACAATCTGCCTCTGTGTAGAAAAACTTTCACTCCACTTCCTATATCATGAATTAACTAGAATTATGTTCATTTTCCAATCTGAACTTATTTTTACTAATCATATCCAGACCTGTGAAATCAATAACCTAATACTAGTCTGACAACATGAACTGTGGTAAAACAGTGTTTCCTAATCTTGTTCTCGTGGCACACTGCCTTGGACTTTTCTTTACCTTAATATGCCTTCTTCAGACGATTGAAGTTCAACAAGTCAGAAAAGAAGGAAAACATGCACAGCAGTGAAGAGCAGGTTCGAAAAACACCAGGTTAAAGGATTTAAAAAACCCAGAATCATCACACCCTGAAATTCAACAACCGCTAAAGAACACCATTGCTACAAAGCCTTTTCAAAGACTTTGGGACTGAAGATAAAATACTTATTGATGATACTTGAGACCTCTGTAAAAATGTTCTGTGAATTGTTGATCTCTTTTTTTTGTTTCTCGAAATAGTGTACATTCTGCATCTTGTGTGGAACTAACAAAGCATTTTAAGAAAAAAAACATCAAACTGACAGTTATAGATATTGGTAGTATGAAGGTCTCGGGCTGCTTTGCTGCTTCATCACCTGAAGAACGTGCTCGATTTGATGGGACAATGAATTCTGCTCCCTACCAGAAAATCGCTTCAAGGTTTTTATGGAAATAGAACATGGACAGATGACTCAACTTGATAAAAAATGGTTCTTTTTTAGAAACCCTAATATAGATAATCAAGTGGGGTAATTTGGCTAAATCACATGTAAAAATGCCTTTCCAAATCACAATTATTGCCATTATTGAACCCTAGAATAAAAACATGTTTATGCTCGTTGTAAAGGGAACACCCATAGCAGTCAGAATCACAGTAGGTATGATAAAAAGTTATTCATTTTAGAACTCACAGAAAAAAAATAATCTCTTTGTCCTTTCCTAACTTTTCTTTACGAAAATGAAGGTGTGTATATCAACGACTAACTACTAGGCTAACAAAATTACCTTGCATCTGGGCTGTAGAGATGATGCCTCACAGCAACATGTCCTGGACGAAACCATCCACTGCCAACACGCACTGCTATTCCAGATTTCAGTTACCAGGTTCCCCTCCTATGGAACCAGCTCCCGGGGTTGGTTAGTGAAGCAGACAACTTGTCTGTCTTTAAAACTAGGCTTAAAACCTTCCTCTTTGACAAAATTTACAGTTAGACACAGGTTGCCAGGTAGTTAGAGACAGGTTAGACAGGTAGCTAGGAAGAGACAGGTTAATGTTAGTAGTCAGGTAGAGTAGCTAGGTAGAGATAGATTAATGTAAGCCAGGTAGAAAGTGTTAGTAGCTAGGTCTCCTAGTAGCTAGGAGACAGGTTAATGTTAGTAGCTATGCTGCTTTAGGCTAGGCTGTTGGAGGAAATTATTAAAAAGTCAGTTCCTACTTTCTCTAATGCTTCTCCCCAACTGCATGGTGTGCTGTCAATTCAAGCTCTAACATGTGTTCTCTTGGTCTCTTTCTACAGTAGGTGCTCCTGACCCACCCTGCTTGATGGCATTCCAGTGGCGGAACGTTCTCCACGTCCTGCTACCAGCTTCTGCTTCTGCATCAGTTCTGTTGCTCTTTCTGTGTCTCTGCTGCCTTCTCCAAACCCCAGACGCAGATGGTCTCGGCAGATGACCACTTATGCTTAGCCTGGTTCTGCTGGACGTTTCTTCCTATTAAAAGGGAGTTTTTCCTCTCCACTGTCGCTTCATGCTTGCGCAGTGTGAAGGAATGCTGAGAATTCACGACGCAATCTTCTATGGTTCTCTAATTCCTAAATTAAACATTGTATTATAATAACTATTCTTGTAAAGTGCCTTGAGATGACATCTGTTGTGAAACGCCGTTATATAAATAAACTGAATTGAATGGAAATAAGTCAACATGAGATGCTTACATACAATTGGTTCTTGTTTGTACCTTATCAATCAGAACAGCTATCTGAGAGCTGAGTCAGAGAATTAAACTTTTATAAATGTCCCAGCATTAATAATACAATTTTGTGTCACAATAATCCTGCAGCAATATTTGAGCGAAACACATAACACTGCATTCCTGATGCTCCAGCTGAGTTCCTGCAAGGACTTGGAGTTAATCTATCTTGTTAGCCAGTGATCTCACATTGCCCTTTATGATCAGTGGAAGAGCTGGTTTGAATTCTTGACTAAATAAAAAATCTGAATAAATTACCTTCCTCCTTCTCTGTCTCCTTTTTGGTCCTGCTCTACATACACAAAGCCTCCTTTTCAACTCATCAGGGATTTTTGGCTTAAGATGAAATATTACTTCAGCTTTTGCTATGTTACTCAGCTGTTCCTGGTGGCAAACAACTTTGTTGCCATGGTTACACATCATAACAAATGATCAAAAGCAAAAAATGATTTCTTTGAAACAAAAAAAAGAGGAACCAACATCAGAAAAAGCAAAATATATTGCCTCTTTTACTCAGAGTCATCTCGGCCTGGACTAGCCAGTATTTAGCATGCTTCCAATACCTTTGTTTGGACTGAGCCAACCCTTTTATAGGACTACTTCAGGCCTGGTAAAGCACTGGAAGTGCTTTACAGAAATAGACTGCATATCTGGTAAAATGCCGGTGAGCTACGGGAGACAGAGATGGCTAGATATCCCCTCCAGCATTGGCATCTGGAATTTTACTTCCCTAATCCTGCCCATGTCCTTGCCCACAGTGGAGTTTCTGGGATGGCAATGAAAACCAGACTTTTCTGGTCTTGCTTATAAGCCGACCCCAGTGGGCATATATGTAGCCAACAGAGTGACTCAAACATGCAACCACCCAGAAGAGTGCAATCATAAATTTATGGGTTAAAATAATTGGGAGTGCATAAAGGGAATTCAGAATATTAATGTTGAAAATGTTTTTTTCCGCTACAACAGAGATAAAATAAAGTTTTGAGATCTTTCAGTTTGCTGAGAAGTTCAAGCCATTTTCTGTTCAGTGTCATGATGGTCCCATTTTGATAGTTATTACAAAATATAACCTTCTATAAATATTTTTAACATGTTATTCATTCACTGATAAATTTCAAAGTCTATCTGAATATTTAAATACTGAATCTATAATCTAACTTTAATTTACAAACTAAATAATAACTTTACAAAATAAATTGATTGATTAAATTACTGCTGTTAATATTTGACTTGTTTACAAATGGCACCCCATTGCCCTCTAGGCATTGGCGTCATTTTAACCGGGGACGCCGGGGACATGTTCCAAGCAAAATTTGTGATTGGCAGCTGTGTCCCCCCCACTTTCACAAAAGCCTGCAGATGAGGATGTTTTGGGTTTTTTTTATACCAGCGCAGATCTAATACCTACGTCTGCTCCTAACAGATAGTCTATTAATATGCTTTTTAAATGTTGCATCTAATTATTTATAATATAGATTTAAATAAAAAATAAAACAGTTATAAATATAGATTAATGTGTAACATTTCTGAAAAAACGCACTCGCGGCATGCTGGGTAATTGGCCACCGCTTCATACTGAAGCAGCTGTCAGCAATTACAATAAGCAGGAGAAAACGTGGCCAGCACTACTCATGAATCCGTCATTCTTCTTTAGCTCCAAGAGGTAAGCAATATTACATCTTATTTAACAACAAAAGGAGGTTATAATTTAATGTGATGAATGTCAGTGCATGTTTGGAGTAAACATAGCTACAGTTCTGCATTTTAAGCTAACATCATTATGACCAGTAGCCACAAGAGATAAGTGAGAATTGAAAGGAAGGAAAAAGCTAATTTCTTCTCTCAAACTGAGAGAGAATTATCAATACAACCCTATGAGCATCAGAAGTTAATCATAATCAAAAAGGGTAACATCAGGTGCAGATTTGTTTTCCATGTTAATTGGTAGAGCTCACTTATGGTGCAATGTTAGCCGTTCTCCCTTCTATTTTGTTTGGATGACTTGAGGATTGTTTTTAAGCTTAAAATAATATTGTTAGAAAGCCCATGGGTTTTTAGTTCATATCTTATAGTATTGTTTTTCATTCTTTTCTCTACAAGCTGATATATCGTTATTTTCATGAATGCAACATAGATTTCTACGCTGTTTAAATGTGTAACAGTTGCGATGCAGCGCAGCTTAGAACAGTTTTCTGCCTTTTCCCCCTTTTTTCGCTGAAGGAGTTTAGAGAGTTGGTTTTTCATTGTTCATATCGGTTTGTTGTTGTGTAAATGCCAGCAGCTGAGTTTTTAAGTGTTTCTTTTTTGTATAGTTTTTAAGTATGGTTATTGGTTAATCATATTTGTAGAAGTTTAACTGTTGGAACTGTTAAATCTGCTACTCTGAAAATGAACCTTTCTTAACAAAAAAACAATCCAACCCTCTCCTTTTTAAATTTGAAGGATTCTTTAACCAAATATGGGTCAGTTGAGGGTTTTATTAACAGAATAAAAATGAAAAGGGAAACAACCATTAGGTTTAAATGCACACAAGTTGAGATTCTGAACAAACTGAATTCTGTAGAACAATTAAATGTAGCTAAAAAGCCAATTGGTGAACCAAAATTAAATGCATATTCAACTTGAACTTGAACAGAACTGTAAATGTAATAACCAATGGCTGTGTGAGAGTTTGAGATGGTAAACAAGTGGATTGTGTGTGTTTTCTCAGTCAGGTTGACCAGGCCCGGCCCTAACCAATTTGCTGCCCTAGGCAAGATTTTAAGTGGCGCCCCCTTGCATCGCAGTACAGCACTTGCACTGCTAGTGTACATGGTAAATGGTAAATGGACTGAACTTATATAGCGCTTTTCTAGTCTGACTGACCACTCAAAGCGCTTTACATTGAAGCCACATTCACCCATTCACACTCGCATTCATACACCAACACCCAACATGGCTTGGTAGGACAATGTAGATTTTTGGGGGTTAAGTGCCTTGCCCAGGGGCACATCGACATGTGACTGGAGGAAGCTGGAATCGAACCTACGACCCTCCGATTGCAAGCCAACTACTCTACCACTGAGCCATACATATACGCACAAGAAACGTAATGGCTTTGTTTTTATTTAAATAAAACAATTTCACATTCAAAATACTAATTATGATAATAATGACAATTAAAGAAGCAAATGAAAGAAAATTAACTCAACATATCAAATACAATATAGATAGCTTACATAAAATGTTAGATTTAAATACTCCTAAAATGAAAAGTGTAAACAAGTGACATTAACTTAAATACAAAAGAAATACAGCACTGTACAAAATAAGATATTAGTATCTTATCTATCTATCTATCTATCTATCTATCTATCTATCTATCTATCTATATATCTATCTATTGTGGTGTTATTCTGCATAGGGTTTAAACTTTTATTATTCAGAAGGTAAAAGTCTGTTTATATAGTTTGCATGGTTGTAAAATATATGTCTGTCACTATTGTTTATGGGGGTAAGCTTTTAAGTCATAAAACTCTGGGGTGAGTTTTATTGCAAGCTGAAAAAACAGGATGTCTGTAGATTTAGTGTGTTGCCATAAAACCATAAAACTCAGAATGAGCTTTTAAGAAAAGACGTCTCACCCATATGACTGTATAATTTTCTGACAGCCAATAAGGGCTAAGACACTGTATGGAAATGTTCTGATTGGAGGGAGTAGAAACGCCTAGAGGCCCGGTTTTCTATAAAGCTGTGAAATGAAGATCATTTAAGGTTCAGATTTCTTTAAATCTGGAACATAGAGGAAATTACGGGGGCAAGTTCCTCTGTAAAACTGCAATTCGTTAATCTGTTCAAAATAAATGTTAAACTGGAAATTGGCTCCATTTTGTCTCTGCTTGAACATGCATTGAATTAATTATAATTATTTAATTCAACACTATCTATCTATCTATCTTATCTTATCTATATTATCTTATCTATATTATCTTATATATTTTATTAGTATCTTTAAGTAGGCACAAAAATACAAGGATTTGGATAAAAAAATGAAATGATCTCAAAAAGAGCTCTATTGGTGTTTTTGGTTCTGCCTTAAATTACTTCAGAACCTACACCACCTCCTTAATCTCACATGACTTGCTACAGGCCATGAGGCTTTCCGCTTGTATTTTCAGTGGGAGGCAAAGTCGAGTCTACAACCGGTCAGTAGCCGAGGATTGAGCGAACTGGGAGTATGTGTGTAATCAGCCGTAGTTGTGGGTCAGAGTGTGAGAGGTACACACTGTTTAGGATCGTGTCTATGATAGTAGGGGACAGGAGATGTTTTGTGTATAATTATGGGGGGGGGGGGGGGGAGTAGCGCGGGAGGGCGTCTGTGGATTACGCGAGCAATTAGAGGCAGTGTAAGGGGGGTGGCGTATTGCAGTGGAGTGGAAAGAAATCTCCTCAAGGTAGCTACGTATTACTAGATTCAGATATACTTAGACTAGACTTTGCGAGCTAGACTAGCTGATAGTACAATACTTTCAGAAGCAGCCACTGTAACAGGAAGAGTGGCAGAGATTCTCAAAGCAACCCACATGTTGGGGTATATTTCTGCCAGCTTCTTCACATGCAGGAAGGTCAAAAGTTCCATGTTTGTCATGTTCTTTGATGGCAATGGTGGAAAATTCTGCATTTCCCTTGCAAGTTCAATGCCATCAATGTCTGGCTGGCTGTCATGGGTCAGAGCAGTACTTAGGGTTTTACAACTCTGTAGCAGGTCCTCTTCTGCTAAGTTGGGGAAATCAAGGAGCACGCCAAATATGCTATTCACCTCTCCAAGATTCTGAAATCTCTCATCAGTTGAAGAGATGGCAGTATCTATGACCACATTAAAAAATGTGGTTTCCATTTTTCGTAGTGCATCTTGTATGGGCTCATCTGGAGACTCATAGCCAAAGTGTGTCTTTGTGGTTCTCAAGCGCTTTTGTTTGAGTTCATCCTCCACGTTCATCTCTTCACACATATCCTTTGCCACTGTCTGTGCATCAGAAAATCCAGTGTTTCGGTAACTGGTGAAGGAATCTCTTGTTTTCTTCAGCAAGTTGACAGCTACATCGAGCTGCATGGATGGTGACTGCATCAGTTTACTGACATGCTGGATCTTGCAGAGAATTTCATACCATATGGCTGTACAAATGCAAAAGCGATAGGATCCAATCTCCTCAGCCAAAGACTGGGTTTCAACTCTCACCACAGGGTCTGCAGTTTTTTCCCTCACCTCCAGAAGAGCCTCTCGGATTTGCCCAGCCTGATACCTTACTGCCTCAATGCTTTTCACCCTGCATTCCCATCTGGTCTCAGCCCATGATTTCAGAGAGATTTTTGCATATTTTAAGAAGACATCCCACCTTTGGGTGGAGGCTGAGAAGAGCTTGAATAATTTTGTCAAATGCCCAAAGTAGCCAAGGGCATCTGGTGAGCTTTTTGCAGCATCAGCAACTACCAGATTTAAAGTTTGGGCACCACATGGGACGTAAAAAGCTCTTGAGTTCAGCTGAAGCAACTTTGCCTGAACACCTTTATTTTTTCCCTTCATATTGGCGCCGTTGTCGTAGGACTGGCCTCTGCAGTCCTCAAATGGGATGTTGAGTTCCTCTATCCTTTTTAAGATTAGAGATGACAAATGTTCTCCTGTTGACTGCTCTGCCACAAGAAAGCCTAAGAAATGCTCTTTTACTTGTGGAATGTCTTCTTGTGACACTATCCTAATTATGACAGAGAGCTGTTCCTTATGACTGAGATCTGGGGTGCAGTCTAAAATGATGGAGAAATATTTGGATATTTTGATCTCTGTAACAATGTGTTGTATTATTTTAGAACTGATGGAGTCTATCAGTTCATTTTGAATTGTTTTGCCAAGATAATGTGCATGACTGCCAGCTCCACTTTCCACCCTACTGACATGCTGCTTCATCACTGGATCAAATTTGGCCATGAGCTCCACCTCTTTCAGAAAATTTCCATTGTCTGGTTTATGTAATGTGTCTGTGGAACCCCTGAAAGCTATGTTTCTGACTGAATTATTGCCACCAATCGATGTAGAACATCACGCCACCTTTTTCTCTCAGCCTCAACAAGTGCCATCTCTTGTCTATCTATTGTGATCCCTTTTGCAAAACGGACCTCCAATTCCTTCCATGTTGCCATGTGAGCATTATGCTCCTGGCTATCCTCATGGACCTTGAGCAAGTGACTTGCATTTTTCCAGTCCTTCAGTCCTTCCCTATTAAGTTTGTACTCTCTTTTAGAAAAAAGTTTGCAGCAGAAGCAGTGCAAGCTATCATCTTTTTTAGAGTACATAAGCCAGCTTCTTCGGACTTTTTCTCCATTGATTAAGAGTCTGTTAAAATAGTCATGCTGACATCTTCGTCCGTCTTTTGCTTTAGGGAATGTGAAGCTGTTTTCTATTTGAAATGGACCTCTGTGAACCAACTCTGTTCGTACCTTATCAGTTAGAGGAGCTGGCCAGTCAGCTGGGTCTATTGGAGCAACAGAAGGTCCGATTGATGTTGCTGCATACCTGCTAGGTTGTGCTGCTGAAGTGGAGGCGACAGAAGGAGCACTTGATGCTGGTGAGATGGAGGAGACACAAGGAGTGCTTGATGCTGGTGAGATGGAGGAGACAGGAGGAGCGCTTGATGCTGGTGAGATGGAGGCGACAGGAGGAGCGCTTGATGCTGGTGAGATGGAGGAGACAGAAGGAGCGCTTGATGCTGCTGCATCACTGCTGGTTTCTGCTGAGGTGGAGGCAACAGAGGGATTGACAAGGGTGGGACTGAGAAACCTCAGCAGCGCATCTGAAGACAGAAGAGGAGTAGGTGACACATAATTTAAAAAAATGAAATAAAATGAAATAATATAAATGAGAAACCTAGATATACATGCATGATGTATACCAGTGGTTTTCAAAGTGTGGGACATTGGACCTCCCCTAAGAGAACTCAAAAGCAGCCGTGCCCCCCCCTTTATTATTACTTTTATTAGTGTTATTGATGTTGCTTTGCAAACTTCAAATAAGATTTCAACAATAAATGCCATGCACATCTTTATTTAACATCTTAAACATGTATGTTCATAAACATATTAACATATAACATTTTTAATCACAATCTCTGTTTGTTTTTAGCATTTTTTAATCACATTTAAATCCTCTTTAACATTATTTAAACACATTTATACAGAAGTTAAAAAAAAAAAACATTTATACATATGTGTTTAACATTTCTATATTTACATCCAGTTTTTAACATTTATTTTAACATTTACATCCTTTTTTAACATTTTTAAACACATTTATGTTAAAAACATATACAAATGTGTTTAAAAAATGTTAAACAAGGATGTGAATATCCTTTTAAATTTAACATTTATATTCATATATCATATATATTTAAATCAATATATAGGCTACAGTCTATGGTTAGAACCATTGACTTGACTATTAATATTTCGGTTAGAAGCAGAACTAACAGATAGCGCTGGATCATTTATAAATTAGCTAACCATATTATGCTAATGGCTAATGGCATTATTGATCATCGTTCTGTAACGTAAAAATAATCTCACATATCATCTTTACTGTAGGCTAATATTACCTCTGTCTTTGTCCCGTTTTTCCTCCTCTTCTTTCCTTTTTTTCCTCCCCTGGGCACCAGACTGTTTGGGACGCTTTGACATATTAATTTTTGACGCAATGAAAACGAAGACCGTATCATGGCAGGTAAAAGTAGTCGTTGAAAAGCGGTGCGGGGGGGGGGGGCAGATAGACTGAGTAGCCTCGCAGTTTCCCAAGCTGCTTTGTGGCGCCTCATGCTAAATATGAAACTTTTTAACTGATTGGAACGTTGGGATAATGTTTTGCAATTATTACACTTTAAGTGCCTTGAGTCTTGAGATGACATCTGTTGTGAATTGGCGCTATATAAATAAATTGAATTGAATTGATGATTTTTTGTGCACCGTGAGCAAAGTGTGTCTGTGATTCCTTGAAATCCCCCCTCCACGGTCGCGTGGTAGAGGGCGCTTGGAAGAAAAGTTTATCTTGCATTTGCGACCTTGGCGCCCCCTAGGTGCATGGCGCCCCTAGCATTTGCCTATACTGCCTATGCTACGGGCCGGCCCTGAGGTTGACTGTTAATAGTGGCCAAAGATGTACACCCGTGTCTCAGATGTACCAATAAAAGCTGTGGCTATTTCTCTTTTGTCTAGTTTCTTCAGTCTATCCCTGTGGACATGGCAGACCACAGTGCTGTTAAGCCTCAGCTGTGTCATCGTCGACCTCAGCCAGGTCTTCAACCGTGGCAGAGCGCTGAAACTCCTTTCAGCCTCACAGGATGACACTGGGACCACAATTAGCAGTCTCACCAGAGTTTGAACTTGTGAGAAGAGCCCTCTGACCTCTGGTTGCATCACTCTAAGAATTTGGGCTGCTTCTTTGCAGGAAGTGTAGGCATGATTTGCTTTAAACATTGCCAGCTGAATTTGCAGTTTGTGCAGGTCCAGTTCTGGGTACTGGCTCACCATATCGTTGGTCTTTCCGGTAAGCAGCAGCTCCTCCAGCTTATCCAGACTCGGCTGGTCAAGCTGTCATTTATTTCTCTACATAGTTCTCAGTATGTTTTAATTGCACACAAATTACTCTAATTGGTCTATTGCCATTATTTATTTTTATCCACAACTTTCATTCCTGTTTGTATTTGTAGTAGTAATTGTTGTGTTGTAGATCCATCTGTTGGTGCAATCAAATGTTTTCCACATTTTCTTCACAAGTTTAACCGACCCAAAGCCCCTGCAGATGGATAAAACTTGCATATGCTTTTTTTTTTTTTTCTAGAACCCTCACCTGCTGAACCGGATCTGAGCTTGCTTCAACACACTCCACTTCTTCAGCCAGTGATTGTGCTTGCTGTAAGAGTATACCAAAGTTGGTTTTATATTTAGTGCAAGGTTATCAGTTTTTCTGTTATGTGAATCTCACTTCTGCATTCTCAGCTGCCTGTTCGAGCATATCTTTGTTTTTCTCTGTCACATGCTGTTCCTGATAGAAAATGGGTAATAAAACAAACATTGTGCGATTTGATTTGTTTCTTTTTTGTTAATGCAGCATAGATTTTGACTTAATTATCTTTGGGGGTTTTTTTGTGGAAAAGTATAGATTCTTAAGGTGTCCATTTGTTGACTTCCAAAAAAGGACACATTCCTGAAACACTCAAGTTGTTATTTGAAAAATACTTGACTTTAACATATTTAAAGTGTGCCTGCCCTATGTGATTAAAAATGTAAACCTCATAGGCTAAGTCAAAAAGTAAAATTACTGTTCTCTGGAAATGACTATTTTAAAAATTACCCTGAAACACTAATTGGTCAGTCATATGGGCCAAGTCTTTTTTTCTTTTTCTTGTCTAATGAAACAAAACGCAACAAAAATGTGGATGTTTGGCACCTGAAAACCCTATGCTACTTATACTTATGGTGTACTCTTACATCACATGTGACTCTAGGGGGCGCTGATTCCTACTGAACAAACGTGCTGCTACTTTGTAATGCCATTAAAATCTGATTTTTAGGTTAACATTGTTTGTCCTTCAGTCACTTTTGCACCTAAAACCTGAATTGAGACGTATTTACACACTTTCACCCCAAATTTTTTTTTTCCTCTAATATTTTTGAGTTATGGAGGGTTCATTTAACATGAGGCCTTTTGCTGTCGGGACCTTGTAGGAATTAAACAGCGCCACTCAGTGACAGGTGAAGTCTCCTAAAAACATGATGAAAACCCAGACATTTTATCAATCTATTAAATTCTCCCAGATCCCCATGGAAGCCATGAGAAGCAAACATGTCTGTTCACCTGGCATAGCTGTCTGGTTTGTAACCGTTATTGCTGCTAGCTAACTGTTAGCAGCCGAGAAGAGAAAAAGTCATTGTCCTGTTTTATCTACGTCAGTTTAAAAAATAACACCGGATATCTTAATTTATTTTTTTAAGGGCTGCACTTACAGCACATTTTTTCTAGCCGAAAAACCATCGGGTATCGGTTGCGTTTTTTCTTTTCGACATGGTGGGACACCAGCTTCAGCTTAACCTTTTTTAAATCAATGAATCCGGTAGTTCACGGACAGCTTAGCTGTGGGAGTGTGGAGTTGACCAGAGAGTGGAGCCTGATATAAGCGGTAACATATAAATATTAATCTGATCGCATATTTGACTATATCCACCACAAATAATACAACAAGCATCTTTTGTGTTGGGTTTGCTATCATATGGTTATTAATGATTCTTCCTAGTATACAGCCTAATGGTGGGTTTTAATGTCATTAAAAGAAAATCATCTGACTTTCAGCTTTATTGAATAATTGAATGATTTTTAACAACAGTCAATACACTATGGTGCATACTGTAGTGAAACGTCAAACTGAAGAATACTCAAATATGCATAGCATAGGCTATTTAAAAATTGTCCCCGGCAATATTTAAACTCCACTAAAGTGTAATTATGTTGTCCCCCCCCAATTCTAAAAACAAACTGACGCCAATGCCTCTACGTTTTTGATTCAATTCATACATCAATGTTGAAATTAATAATTTTATCCTCTTAAGTGCCAGAAAGTTAGTTCTGAATAATAAGATTCGATATACAGTATGATCACATTTTCTGATAAAAGTAATCAGAATATGGAGGAATGTTTCCATTGGACAGAGCCAAAAGCAATCTCTGCAAGGACATCCAATGATCATTGAACCGGATTTCACTCTGGCTGTTGTAAGTGCAGTACAGGGCAGGGAGGCAGATATTATCAAATTAGCAAATATTTTAGGCAGACAGAAATCCCCACTCTGTCCATCTCATTTGTTGTGTCCTTGGGCAAGACAGTTCACCTGCCTTGTCTACTGGTGGTGGTCAGAGGGCCTGGTGGCCCCTGGGTATGACAGCCTCGCTTCTGCCAGCCTCTCCCCTGGGCGGCTATGGCTACAGTGTGGCTCATCACCACCAGATGGTGAATGTGTGTGTGAATAGATGAATAACTGAATGTAGTGTAAATCGATTGGTGGTCCTGACTGGAAAAAGTGCTATACAAATGCACACCAAACTGTTTTCATGTTTGTACATTTTAGCTGAAGGTAATAAATATGTGAGGAAAAGGGGCAAGAAGAATCTGAGTTTAGTGCCTAATCCTACAACACAATCCTATCTGTGGCTACCCATCGAGGACTTTCAGCAGAATGCAAATTGGTGGAATGCCACAAAGTTGTTCACAATCGATAACTGATCAGCATACTATAATGGAAAACGTAGTAATAAACAGATAATTTTTCGTAGGCAAACTTCCAACCTTCCGATCGTAGTTTTTGCGGTCTTAACTGTATTTCTTATCTGTATATCTGATGAATCGCACACTGATTGAGGGGAAAGGGCAAACGGCAAAAACAAGCCAGTCAGAAAAAGGCTGTCTTTTCTAAATCACTGAGAAAATTAGTAATCAAGGTTTGCGTAACTTCACTCGAGATCGCCAACGGGAAGGTTGTTTTGATAATGTGGCTAAGAGAAAGCAAAGTGCATTTCTCCAAGTAGAACCTAACCATTAGCATCTCCAGAACAAGGCCCTTATGATATTTGTGGAAGCACCCGTTTTGGATGTGATGGCCGTTATTAGCGGTTATCACTCCCATTAAATGACATCAGACTGTGCCCACTCTACCTACTGAAACATAGTTTTCTGTTTAGTGTTTAAAACCTCTTCAAATTAGGTTTAGGCATTTAAAAGAAAGTATATTTTACCTTCTGTGACCTTACGGTTAGGACATAAAACTTGTGGGTTGCTTAAAATTGGTTAGATAACTCCATTTACAATATGCTATTCTTACCAAGTATTTTTGACACATGCAGACAAGCGATAAGAATGTTAGATAACCTAGTGATAACCGCTAATAACGGCCATTTAATGGATTGACGACATCTGAAACGGATGAGATAAGACATTAATGTGATTTCCTTTTTTTTTTACCTAAGAAAAAGGAGCTGAGGTCGAATTGGTCGAAATTTATCTTGTTAATGCCACCTGTGAAGCAAGTTAAGTTAGTTGTTTGTTCAAACTCATCATAGGAGTTGCATTGCTGTCAGCCGATTAGAGGTGAGATTTTGTACATCATGAAAAATAATGAGTTAAGGTTCTAATTCTGACGTTTATCTCCAGTCACTAACCCGAGATTATTTCTGCTTTAGTAGCTGAAATTCTATAAACAACAACAAAACAGTAAATATGGTATTTTATGGTACTCCACAAATATATCACTTTTTACAGGCCATTTAAGGAAAACCTCATCATGTTCCAAAGGGTGCACAACTGCTGGGACCATTTTGACTGTTTTAGATCTTGGAAAAAAAAACTGTGAACCTCCAATGTGCCAAAAATCTTACAAAGAACAGAATGGCTTGTAAAAAAAAAAACCTTTATGGTTGTGCTGGTTTAGGTGAACAGGAGGTATGCACTGTGCAATATATCTGTGCCTCTGCTCCTGTAAAAAACTGTTTGAACAGCACTGTTCAACTTATTTAACTTGGTGGAACTAGGTGGAAGAGAATCTGTTAGATACCGATGGGGGAGAATAATAATAAAAAAAAAAAAAAAGTTAAAAACACAAATAGTTATTTTGGTGTGAATGTTAGGACTAAAGCCAATTCACTGAAAGAGAACCTGTTGGGACTGGTCAGCATGCCGGGGTGGTTAAGTAACACTGCACTAAGCTTATCATCTTCCATCTCCCACCTGCTGCCGCATTCTCTCGCATAGACTGAAGAACTTTTTTTTATCTATTAATATTTTATCACAAGCCTGTGGCTGTGTTTCATTCAGTGCCAAACACAGAGTTGGTAAGGTCTTTCGTTAAACCCAGGAAGGAAAGTGATCTCAGCTTTACACAGCTGTATTGTCTGTTTGTAGCCTGGTTGGCTAGTGGGCAGTGCCAAGCATATGCATGGGTATGTGGTCTTTTTTCCCTTCTTTCCAGAGGAATTAGAATCTGTTTGTTCATAATGCCTGCTTGATGCGAAAAAGTTTGATCTGACTCGTTTATCCCGCACATCTGACAAATGCGCAACCGGATTAAGATCGAGAGAATTAGAGGCCAAGCTGACCTCTGCAATGCCTTGATGTATTTTTCGAATCATTCTAGAGCAGTATTTTCAGTTTCCAGTATTGTAAGGCATGTTGTCCTCCTGAACAAAGCCATTGAAATAAATATATGCTCTCATCATAAAGTGCTGTTCTCGGTTACCAGACAAGCAGCATAAAAGGAAAGGAGTATTCATCACACTAAACCAAAACATGCCCATGATGTAAAAACATCTACCGTCAAACTTTGTCTGTTCCATTTGTACTATACATGGTTGCTTTTTATCTATCCAAGAAATAATTATCACATAAATCACATAAACAAAACCAAAACAGTAAATTTTGTCTTTTTTTTATTTACTCCACAAATGAATCAGTGTTAACAGACCATTTAAATACTGTACATTGATGTTATACTTTAAAAGAAACAAATTCTATGTTACATGCTGCTCAGTGTGTTAATACAAGTATGATACATCTAGTAAATTGGGTCAGGCATGCAAAAGAACGCCGTTTGTGGTGTCAGGTCAGTTGGGATAAATGTCATAGATCTCAAATTTCCTTGGTAGTTATGATGGCACATCCCAGTAGATATTAAATGATTGGATTAACCTTTGGTAGAATGGAGAGCTTTTTGTACCCCTATTGTACAGTATAGTAGGGAGAATTGTTTTGATTTTTTTTAACGCAATTGTCAGGGAGCATAGGTTTGTGGTGAAGTTTATTTAGGTAGCCGTGTATAAAAATATTCACCTGACATCCTGACCCTGAGGACTTTGGCAAGATAGTTAAGAGTATTTCTGTAGTTTTACAGTCATATCTGATCACTATAATATTTATTCCACTCTTAAATAGCTATTTGTGTGAAATGCACCTTGCTCTACAACTGCACATGGTGACAACCCAAAACCTGTTAATTCCTCCTGGGCATCTCATCTCCACCTGCGACCACTGAGCTCCTTCTCCTTTCTCAATTACCACACTCACCTTTCTGTATCTCTCTCACAGTCCCCTTGATGCCCAAACCCTGAGAAGCCAAGACCACATTAACTGTAGCATTCATTTTTCTAAAATAATAAATCAGTTGAAATTTTACTCTAGCATTTAGATCAGAGGGTTAACTCAAAACGTGACAGAAAGAGACCACATTTCTCCTCCAAGGCAAGAACGTATTGTGTGTGTGTTTGTGTGTGTGTGTGTGTGTTTATGGCATTGCAGGTTCCTTAAACAAAATTTCAGACTTCTTTCAGAAAATCTCAAAATGCTTTACCCTAGAACCCCAACCATTGGTTCTCAAAGTTTTTTTTTATGAGTCCTACTTTTCTAAACTTTTGTTATGTCAAGAAGAAAATGATCTACTTATTTCGTCCTTCTCTTTTTAGTATAACTGCTTTAAGTCAATTACCTTTACAAAAAATTTTAAAAAATGGTGCAAAATGATCAAAAGAATATATAAACTTAATACTTTTGACTGATTGCTTTGTTACTTTTCTAAAACAATATTACTAATAATTACAGCAGCACTTTTATGCTTGTTTTTCAATTTAACCATCTTCACATTACTCTCATTTTGAGAGAGTCATGAGACAAGGATAAGAAAATTTGCTTCCTAGACTACCTATTTATAAAACAGAACTAAAACAATATATATATATATATATATATATATATATATATATATATATATATATATATATATATATATATATATATCCCCATCTATGAAGAGCTCTTTTTCATTTAAAAATTTTTCGGGAAAATGACATTTTTTACCTAGACCCACACATTTTATGAATATTCAATTTATCCTGGTATTTTGTTTGCCTCAGTTAGAACAGGTTGAACAATAATTATTAAATCAAACAACAACATTGTTGATGATAAATTCAAGTTAATTAGATTTTTCCTCAAAACGGTATAAATCCATCTATTTTTTTCAAAATGTTATCAACTCATCCATTTCCAGAGAGAGTGATGCTCTAGGGCCATGGTACCACCGTCCCAGACCCACCCCTCCCCCCTTTTAGCCCCTCTTTATTAATCTCCTGGATACGCCCCTTCTCAGCACCAGGAATAGTCGCTTATTAATCATTCTAAAAACTCAGGAGTCTTTGTGTCGGGAGTATTTATTAGTATTTATTATTACTTTGGTAGCAGCGCAGCATTAAGTTTGTTGATTTTGCTGTAACTTTGGTTTCTGTCGAAACACAAGCATGATCGGGCTCAAAGAGCTGGAGGAAAAAGCTTTGATCCACTGCTGAAGTTACCGTCAGGCATCCGAAAGGAAAGGAAACTAGACTTGAGGTTTGTTCAAACAGTTTTTAATCCTAAATATCTTGGAAGATTTAAAAAGTAACTGAAACTACAGCTTTTGTAAGTCACATAAAGACTGTTCTGAAGACTTGCAAAATAAAATTGTAACAGATTTTATTCTCAATCCCATACAAGAAATGGGGAGTGTAGCCTACATGGAATGGGACGCCGTTAGATATTGGGAGAATTTCGGGAGAATGTTGGCTCCGGGAGAATTTCGGGAGGGGAACTGAAATCCGGGACTCTCCTGAGAAAATGGGGAGGATCAGACACAGCACCAGACACACCTATTGCTCCTAGTAGTGCCAGTACATCTCCTTTTTTAGCAGCCTTAACCGAGGTTAAAAAGGTTTATTATACAGAACCTCAGATGATTAGAACAGAAGATGCGACTCAAACCAATAGACTCTGAATACTGTTCTTAGTTAACAGTATAGGTAGTAAGATGTCAAAAATAAAACAACCAGAAACACTTTTTAAACTATACTGACAAGTAAAAACAAAAAATTGACAGGTGAGAACCACCATTTAATTTGTACACATTCCAGGATTTAAGAAGAAGCAAAGATTTAACAAAGCCTTATGGGCTATTCAAGCTTTATCTTTAACATAACCAATGACAGACAAATAATATATTGAATAGCTTCTCTAAACACAGAAGGGGGCAACAAAGGACACAATGCATATTCATTCCAAAGGTGTCCAGTGAATGAGTCTTCCTCAAATCTTTTTGAAGGTGTAGGTCTGTCTATTGAGTTGCCATGACTGGTGGGGTGAAACACAGGTGGTCCAAAAGGGTTCCAACAGGAGGAAGGCAAGCCAAAGACTACTGACAGCCAATCATCTGTGTGTTTCAATTTTCAAATCTCCATACAGAAACGCTACGCCAATTCTTCTGAGTCAAGAAGGGTATTCCATAAAGTGAGCTTATCTCAAAAGCCAGGCTTACTTTGACATCCTGACTCAATTTCCCCAGATTTGGTTCCACAAACAAGGCTAACCTGAAGCCCCACTCATTCACCATGACAGCATATGCTCTAGGACAAGCCTGCTTCATGGCAGGCTAACTGAGAGGCTTATATTAGCTTGATGAATATGATTGGACGATCCGGTTGATGTCACACACTGTGGGGCTGGTATTCTGCTGCTGTTCACTTCCTCACCACACCTACCCTCCAAGATAAAGTTATCACAGTGGTTGCAGCAGCTCCAATTTTCTTTTTGGTGGAAAATTGTACAATGTAGGTTTCATCTTTTTAAAATGAAGCTCCAATTAGATTTTGCTTTTACCATTTTGAAGAACATTACTGTTCATGCTGCCATAAAGTTTTTGTTCCACCCGTGTCGCTCATGACACCAAGCATAATTAATAATGAAAAAAAAAATAACTTTTTTTCTAAAATTGACCCATAAAATCAACACCCGGTGTGGTGTTCTGCTGCTGGAGCCCATCAGCCTTCCCATAGAGAGATTACGCAACATATCTTGGTGGTAACATTCATTTGAGCTAATGGTGCTTTGCTTTCATCTCAAACTATTCTGATATATTATCTTTTCTAGGTCATACTGAGAAAAGAGTGAAAATATAACTCAAATCAGTAGTTTCTCAAAAACGGTAACAACTATCCCAGGTTCAAATTCACTAGAATCCACTTTATTCTCCATTTTAATGTTTAATGTTGGACTTCAGAGAGTAACCATTACCACATGTGGATGTCTGAGTGTATTCATGTTGTTCCTATTTGTGATAAAAAACAAGTGAACAGGTGTACCTAATAAAGAGGTCAGTGAGAAAAGCACAGGCCTACTTGAATGAAAATAATGATGACTGGATCTAGTTATATCTTATTTTAGTGCAAAGTCAGCATATTTTATATCACATTTGACATTAAGGCTTTGCCAGAGTTTGGGGAACAAAGTAACAGCCTGGAGTTATTTCCAAGACAGCTGATCTGGAATAAGATGGCCCCAATAGAACTTTGCATACACTTTACCAGCTGACGCAGTGGGTCTTCCTTTAAACTAACACAAATTCCCAGTAATAGTGAAGCAATCATGATGATAATGTTGAACCTATGCTATAATGGTAAATGGCCTGCATTTGTATAGCGCTTTACTCAGTCCCTACAGACCCCAAAGCGCTTTACACTACATTCAGTCATCCACCCATTCATGCACACATTCACACACTGATGATGGCAAGCTACGTTGTAGCCACAGCTGCCCTGGGGCACACTGACAGAGGCGAGGCTGCCGGACAATGGCGCCACCGGGCCCTCTGACCACCACCAGTAGGCTAGGGTGAAGTGTCTTGCCCAAGGACACAACGACTGAGACAGTCAGAGCCGGGGCTTGAACTGGCAACCTTCCGATTACAAGGCAAACACCCAACTCCTGAGCCACAGTCGCTCCCTTATATATATAACTTCATGGGCATAGCAATTTAAAAGACATGGTTAATAAAACATTGAAAAAACAGGCAGACGTAATTATTTATCACCTTGTCTTGGAAATGCTGTAATTATTCAGTTTGTAGTTAATGCAGAACATTGATTAGAGCAGAATTAATTAAAGCTGAGTGATAAATATGACTATTTACAACCTATTAAACTTCTGAATAGCAAGACAAGTGTTTTATGACTCTAAAAGAGATGTCTTGTATTGCTTACCTCAGATTGTTTTCCATCCTCATTGTCAGCTAATGTTTTAGACTGCCTCTCTCCCCACTCTCCAAAGGATAAACTTTTCAGTTCCAGCCACTATCCAAATGACGTTCATGCAATGTGAAGGCAGCGGTAGAAGCAGGCCTCAGAAGCATGCTAAAAGAGGGGGAAGGGGGGAGGGTTAGGTTATGGCTGTGTACGCTTCAAGCATTCACCCTTGTTAGCCTTTAACAGTTTGACAATGCCCTGATGAAACATGACAGGACAAGCTTTCATAGCCATGTTGGGGCCTATGCTCTAAAAATGCTCGCAACTGCACTGTTTTGTAGCTTTTGCAAGTAAAGAGAATTTTAAATGGACACACGCAAACACTTTGTTCGGCAGCGCTTCTGCAAGAATGACAAAACAATAAGAAAACAACTTCCCCAGACACTCTGAAAAACCCAAGAGTGAGTGGCAACAGAAAAAAAGACAAATAGACGTTCATGTAATTTAGTTGATCTCAGAGAATATTTGATTCGGTCAATATTGCTCGCTGGTGAATGTAAACAACCCAAGGAGACCTGTGTTTTGTCATGCCACCGAGAAATCCCGAATTCAGTGGTTTTATTAATAAAACTTTGAATTTGTTGTGTCTTTTATCTGGCAACCATAGCAGAATTCACATTTTCATCTCTTTTTTGAGCAAAACAATGAAAACAGTTTGGTCACATCAATGTGTTCTTCAACATATATGCATTCTAATCATCAAAAGTCAAAAGAATGGGGGGGGGTTGCCGAGGAATGCGATTTCCAATCAAACTATGCAGAATAGTTTGATGTATGAAACTCCGGTTTGATTGAAGTTCCGGTTAAATTTAAGTCAGACTAAGGTCTTTACATGCATTTCAAAAGTCTATTTTCAGTTGGACTGAGGTAGGAATTCAATTTACTCTATACTGAAAACACAAAAGAATACTCAAAAACCACAGAGGACCGCTGAGGTCTGTACCATATGGCTTCAAATTTCAGGCAATGAGGGTCTGGCTGCCAGTTCTAAATATACTCCTTTATTGATGAGCTCAACGAGAGACACCTGGTTCATGAAATTGGCAGGCTCTGTCTTATCTTAATTGAGATTTCTGGTGGAAACTTCCAGAACCAGGGTGTTGGGGATCTAGAGGAGGCTATAGTTGTCTTGTTAATAATATTTTGGAGTAATTATACCAATAATTTAATACTGGGATAATTATTAATGAAACTCGAATTGTCACAGCTTCTTAATCTAAACATGAAGCAATATTAATTATACCAGACTATCAGTCTTTATCTTAAGGGTGAATTCTGTTTCTGTTGTCTTGAATCAATCCAAATGAAAAGAAGCACAGAGATTTGTTCTCAAGGTTAAGAAATTTATTACAGATTGCTTAACCTTTATCACCAGCAGTCACAAACTAATGGTGCATTCACACCGCAGGCTTTATCAGCGTCAGGCAAAGCTCACAAAGCATCTAGTTTGACGCTTCTATGTTGAAGCTTGCAAAGTCTGCAAAGTCTGCCACTTCTGAGCAAAAAAGAGCGCATGGGCGGGGCTTCTTCTGTTGCCGGACATTCTAAACTATGGCAGATAGTATTGAGAGTGTTGCTTGGCTTTATTTGCTTAACAAAACTAGACAACGTCGACTTCGGCAACATAAGCGCCGTTTGTGGATACACCCTATTCTACGGATGCGTTCTCAGTTTGGAAAGTTTAACCATTTGCTCCAGGAGCTACATATGGATGAGGTTCGCTTTCAGCAGTACTTCCGTCTGTCCCACGCCAAATTTACGACCTCCTGGGCCGCATCGGAGCTCAAATCTCTTACCAGGACACCAACTACAGGTACTCTATTCCTCCTGAAGAGTGCCTGTCCATCTGTCTTCGGTAATTGTTATTTATGATTTTTTGAATCTGCGTTATCTAGACTTAAAACGTAGGTTTTTCCTGCTCCCGCTACATTCAAAATATGTGTAGTGACATCGCTACAATTATAAGCTCTGATTGGTTAACGCGCTGCTTCAGGGCCGTCAGCACCGTCAAAAGTTCAACTAGCTGAACTTCTGCGCTGCTGGCTTTATGAGCTTTGAAGCATGAAAAGCAGGAAAAGCTTGAAAAGTTGACGGAACCAAAGCTCACAAAGTGCCGCAGAGACCGTGACGCTCCTCCAGCGGCCTCCGCCATAGACTTAACATGTAATCTTGACGTCGCTGACACTGACAAAGTCCTTGGTCTGAATGCAGCATAAATTAAATCTGGTCTAAGTGACACTATGCTACAGTTCTAAATGGGTGTATCTATTCTATCGGAACCATAACAAACAGACATCACAGGGAGAAGGCATAACGTATCATCCTTGGCCATCACTGACCAACTGTCCAATGAACGCCTGGTGGGGTCACAACATGGCTGTTGAGCTGGTACAAGGAATGCTGTGAGACCTAGTCCATTCAGTATATTATAAGCATACCCAACAAGCAAAACAACAGGAAGCAGACAAACAATCAAACACAAACACCCCAAACTTCAAAAATTATGTTTCCATTAATTAAAGCAAGTTATCCAGGTTGTGAGATGCAAACCAGGTCCAGACCATTTAACTTCAACCAACCACCATGCTGGGAGCACAACCTACAATTTTTTTCCCCCCCTAAATCCTACAGAATTATCCAAAAAAGTTATTTTTTATTTTATTTATTTTTTTAGAAATGTAAGAGACGTCCTTGATTTCTTTTCAGTCGGCAGTAGTTTTTGGCGTTAGAATGAAATCAGTTTTTGCCTAATGTCTTTCTTAAAATCATTAGCTTAGGCATGTGAAGTCAGCTTTGCTTTAGATGTTACTCTGTTTTTTGTTTTGTTTTTTTTCCCCCCAAAGTGATGATGGTGATCTTAGATAAATTTTAATATGCTGGGCACTTCTGTGGAGGTTAATCTCTGTAATATGCTGTCACAAAGCCTAACTAATGGATTCGTAAGCCATATATGTTTCATATTTCTTCAGATTGAGCTATTATGTGTTTCTTTTGAAGAACTTTCTGTTTTTTGTGAAACAGGTTCTATTGGTGATTTGCTGATTCTACAGTCCTGACAGAATTCAGACAAGGGTTTGGCAATTGAACATGAAACGAACTTTGCAAAAATGTGCAGTTAGATACAGTTTATTCAGGAAATACTTTTTTTTACATAGTGCAAATTTGGTTTACAATATTTTTTTATTATTATTACTGAGGCCATGTTTATCTGATTTAACTTTTTTCTGATCTGAAAACAAAGTTTTGTTCAGTCAAAAAAAAAAAAAATTATCGGAAGGATTTTAAGCAGCAAATAGTTTCACTGTATACTCCACCTCTGTGATAATCAAAAAAGAAGGCAAGACTCACAGAATTACATGTATGTTTGAGAGAGAATGTGTGTATCTGTATATAAGTATGTGTGAGGCAATGTTGGTAGCTGTGCAACTGATTGATATCATAAGTGAAGCGCTGACTGAAAGGTCCCGTGGTGCCAGATGAAAGGCAGGATTAACAGAAGAGGGGTTGAGCTGTGATGAGCACTGCAAGTGCATTGAGGTGAGATCAGTTGAGGATATAATGGATAGGGGTCCCTTGCCTTCAGAGATGGGGCACACACAGAGGCAGAACACCATATGAGGTGTAGAATAGTTTGAGCTAGCTGAATAATCAGCTACAGAAAGTTGTCTGCTTCCTTGGCCAAGTTCTTAATTCTCTAAATAATATATAGAAGAACAATCTCAATAGTGAAAAAGACATGAAAGAATATTATGAAGAAAAGAAGTAGTAGCAAAGAAAAAGTTAACAGGTACACAGGGACAAAATAAGAGTACTTTTGCTTCCTTTAATTGTTATCATTAATTAGGACAACTAATAGTGAAATTATGTTTGGGGTTTTATTTAATTTTTTTCAAAATTTCTCAATATTTTGGCAGACATCCATGGCTTCTTTTGCACACATTAATTTAGAGGTTTGTGTAATCATAGGCTTGCCACACCTTTAGGTGAATCTTTTAGGTTCTTGAGGCCGTACTAAAAGAAAAATAATTGACAGGAGACCAACTAATAACCTATAGCCAGCAAAATTATTTACAACCTAACAAAAATAGTAAATGTCCATATGTTTTACATCTTTATACATCTGAGTCAGTGGTATAGGAAATAAATCGAAAATCAAAAGGGAAATTAAGTCAAGTCGGGTTTCCTCGTCTTTGGCCAGAAGAAGGTAAAGGGAAAATGGAATGTTTGTATCGGGTTCACCCTTAGTTCAATTCTGGTATCAATGGAATCAGGGGATCAAGAAAAGTCCTTGTCATGCCTTTGGGTCAAAGACAGTTATAATTTCATATGGTTAATAAATTAGTTAAAATGTCACAAATAAGTTCATAATTGGCAATAAATATATGTTAAAAAGTATGTTAAAAAGCGTTTACAAAACTAATGTTAAAAAGTGAACAAAGTGAGACATCTTCACCAGAAAGGATCGTTCTGTTGTTGCTGTAGAGTGAGCACTCTTCTCGCTTATAGACAATCTTTGTCGTTTTTGCTCGGTAAAAGTAAACCAGCCCGAACGGCAGAATTGAGACCTGAAAAAACACTTCTGACGACGCTGTGTTGCTCTAAATGTTTGAGCCTTGGGAAATGTTCGTCTTTGTGAGTATTTACGTGTCTTAAGCACCTTTTTAGAAGTCTCCGACGTTTCAGGAATATTATTTTGTGTAGTTTGTTCACCTGTTGGTTACATAGCAACGGCATATGCACTGACTAGCTAACTGTTTTTAGTATAATACATATGTAGTAATTGCCCATTCCTTTTTTCTGTATGTCACAGTTACCTCAAATGTTTAATGCAAGAAACTTCACTAAAGCAAGAAAAGCAAGCCTTGTGTCTGGAGTTTTCTTTATGGTTCGCTGGCTGTCTAGCAGCACATAGACACGTGTTGTGATGACAGCACAGTCCTTATACACCGTTTACCTCAACGACGTGAGGAATGATCGATTTCACAGATGAATCCAGGATCTGGGATGGCTCGCCATCTCCTCAAGGAGGAGAATTTCCATCATCAAACTTCTAGGGACTTCCAGGAATATACACCAAAGTGATGGGGAAAAAACCCAACCTATATACAATAAAAAACTTATTGCATACGGCAATAAAATGGATTCTACACATTTATCCAAAGTTCTAACACATTATACAAATAAAATTAATCAGTATCTAGAACAAATAAATTCTATGTCTTTATTTTATTTCACAATGAAAGAAATTGCAGGTTTCCAACCATTACTATCATTTTATCTGAACAAAAATATTCACATTTCTCTTCAATTATAAACTCAAAATTCCATTTACTATGAATTTTGCATGTATATCATGGAAAACGAATGTATACCACAAAAAATGTACATTTGAAACCATTTTTTAATCACAATAATTATTTTAGTACAACTTAAGAACCCCTTTTATGCAACTTATCTCACCCATAGCAGCAACAGCAGCCTTGGCAAGTGAGTGGCAACAGCTCAAAATGAGATTTACTCAGGTTAAGAAAAAAACAAAACACTATGAACATAAATAAAATAAAACATTATTCAGATATAACTAAAACAACTCAATATTTTACAACACCGGTTTTGAAATGTTGCAGTGCCTACACCACACACATACACACCATTAGAGCTAATAGCAATGCTAATTTCCATACTTTGGTTAGCTCACCAAGACAGCTTGAAAAAAACGAGTTGGGGGAATAATTTGACTTTTATTATTTTGTAAATTTTACTCACTCATCAGCTCAAGCCCCGGCTCTGATGGTCTCAGTTGGATGACTGAATGTAGTGTAAAGCGCTTTGGGGTCTGTAGTGACTGAGTAAAGCGCTATACAAATGCAGGCCATTTACCATATATAGATAGATATGCCACCTCCAGTTTTATGTTATGATGATAAATAAAACGTAATTAGAAATATAATCTGTTGTATTTTTCACTAAGAAAGTAAGAAACTAAGAAAGCCCACCTATAGCCATGCCCATGGTGATATTCAAAACTTGGGGATTAATTTAATGACCTTACCATGATTTAAGCTTCTCCACAATTTTCATCCTAGCATGTCTTCTGTACTATTGGTCTTTATGATGCGGTTTATTTAAAATTTCTGACGCTGCTGTTACATTTTTCCTATATTACTATGCATATTACTTTTCACGTGTACTGAGAACAACATAGTATATAGATTTAAATATGAGGAAATGGAAGAGCAATTTGTGAGAAAAAAAAACTGGTTCCTTTTACATCTCTAAGTATGTGTGTTGGTTCTGATGTGTTCCCATTTTGAGTGGTGCATGTACAGAATATACTGTTCAAGGGCAAGCATTTAACAGTTCCCAGCTGTATCATAACTAGTAGTACATTACTTTTGCTGTTATGTCTCTGACTCTCTTATCTTATTTAAGATTCAGTGGACTGTCTGGAAATTAAATTTAAATGCTCTAAGAACAATAATTATGAGGTGTTCAGAAAGTATGTCAGTTTCATGTCTAACTTCCAGCATTTAGGTTAGTAAATCATGATCGGCGCAGAGATTTAGTCTTGACCTGAGTGTTGTGGTGAAGAAAGGGCTGGGCCAAAAATTACTGGTTTTACAATGTTTTGAATCTCACTTAATATCATGAGATATGGACAATAACTTAAAGAATCAGATCCTGGACACAAGCGGCTTAAATAAGCTTTGTCTATAGGGCAGCTAAACTCAGCCTTAGAGTACAGTAAGAATCCCCATCATGTATATGGGTCAATCGACTTATTTGTTTCATTCTTTATGTACTGGACTCCAGGGCTGAAATTTTTTCACAACAGAAGTATGCACTGAAGAACATTTAGTCCTTATGATTCAGTGATACCATATCGAAATACAGTGAGTCCCGCCTATACGTGTTCCAGTATTCACGGTTTCTTCTGTGGAATATAACTCCAAAATATACGTAATAATACTTTTTTTTTTGTAGTGTATCTAACATCTTCAAATGAAGATGCAGCTTGGGAAAGTAAAATATATTCCATGGTGCATGCCACGCTATTGGCTGGCATTTGCCAAGCATCCAATCCACTTGTGGCATTCCCTAACCTCCGTCAATTACTAGAGGTCCAATGCATAGGTTGCATATCCCTATTTTATACCATATTATTTATATCTAGGTTGACAATTTCACTTTGTAATTAACTGGTTTAAACTGCTGCATGTTTCTGTAACGTAAATATAATCCAGGATTCAAAGAGCTGCCTATCCTTCCAGAAATCTAAAAATAGTTAGCAAAAAGGCTTAGTTATAAGCACAACCCAAGGGAAAAAATAAAATAAACTAAACTCTTAATCAGATTAAAAGAAATCCTGTAACAAATGCATCCAGTCCTCATCTAAAATCTGAAAGTTTTACGGTTAATTAGAGATAACTACTAAAATCTTTAGACGCTGTTTCTCCCACAAAAATAGTAATCTTTCTATGACTGTTTCATCCAGAAATGGCTCGTGGAAAATAATTCTAAATTAATCTCTTTTTTTGGGCTGCATGTCTTTTTTGAAGAGAAAAAAACTGAAGCTTCAAATATTTAAAAAAAATAATAATTATGTTGTCAGTTGTTTTTCACAGGAGCAGAAAGATGAGATGAAACCGGCTTTTGTCTTTATATCCTAATAGGCAGCATATTCACAAATGATTCTACACCTCTACCTTACTTTTGTTAAACAGAACATTTGCCTGTTTTAAAATTTCCCCAGAGGAGGTGTTGAAAATGAAATGACAGATCCTACTACTACAACCACACCGCTAATTGGCTGCAAAACACATTTAAACAAAAGTTCAGACCATATCTTCTACAAATAAGGAAAGGGGAAAAATTTAATGGACCACATTGTTCAAAATTAGTCAGCACTGACTCTGAAATATGCCATTAATTTTAATAATATGAGAAAATGGTGCAAAGTGTTTTGGCTCAGTTGCAGTCACAACATAGACAAATGCACCAAACTGTTTTTCAATAATTTTTTGGAAGTAAAAATGCCTCATATCTGCAGATGTTTTTGCATTTTTGTTTTGAAGATTTCATGATGGCAGAGGCAGAATGTGATGGTTCACAAACTGGTGATAATTTGTGCCTGGAGCAACTGCAAATGGCAAAGACTATATATCTGTGGCCACACTGAGCTGCTGTGCTTTTCTTAAATAGTTAAAGCACCTGGTTCTATAAGTGGAAAGCACTATCCAGCATGGCAGCACCTCCAGAAACAATAGAAACAATACATGCCGAATCAATATGTGGTCAGGTTACATACATCTTTGTGCATTTGCATTATTCTTCGTTTGAACAAAAAAAGTGAAAATATGAATATTTTCATTATTATTTATACTCTTTTTTTTACCCTTTGAACTCACCCCCCTATTTGTTCGTGCTGCAACCTTCATTCCATTCATTGGGATTTATTGTGATAGGCCAACACAAAGCGGTGCACAAGTGACATTGGCTGTAGGCAAAGTATTGTGAGACATAACATCTTGCACTAGTCCCTTTATACAGCCAACATATGTTAATGAAGTTTGACCTTTTCTGACATCTTAAACTTTGCTTTTATTCTCAAATATTTCATTTAAAAAATAGTTAGTTTTGAATAAGTTTGACCATATGTTAAAAAGGCTTTTTTTTGACTTCCTAAAACAAAAGTTATTGCACTACTCGCAATGTTGTAAAGGGCCTATATCATGCAAAATCAAGTTTTTGGAGTTTTCAACCATCTGGTATGTCTGAGTAGTGCTCTCTGTGCAGCTGCCCCTCCGTCTTCTAGAAATCGACTGGGTGTTCAACTAGTGAAATCACTAATTGAAAACAAGGGGGTGTTGAGGTGTCTGCACCGCCCCTGCAGGCAGAGTAGCTTACCTGTGATAGAGTTCAAACACACCCTCCTCCTTCTCAAAGTCCATGACTGCTTTGGTTTTTGGCAGCTTAAATCACTTTTTTTGTTGGATTTCTTTTCTTTCTCTCTAAAAATGCCCGTTTGGCCCGTTACAGCACATTATTCTAGATTCCTTAAGAACAGCAGCTGGATCAAAGAACAAAGATGCCTGATGGACAGATAAGTAAGTGGCTATATGCTAATGCTAATGTGTGTCAGCCATTTATCAAGCTGCTTATGTGATCTTATACCAGCATTGTGTGGTTAATTAATTGATCTGTAGCATCTCAGAATATTTTGTAAACGGGTGCTAACAATACCCACAGCTTTTTATATACTGGGCTGGAAAGATTTGCTTAGTGGACTTAGCTATGTTAGTTTGGGCTCTGTTTAAAGCCTGGAGATTTTCAACTGAAATAGGGTTTATTGACTGCATTTTTTTTTACCAAAAAAATAAAAAAATTAACCAAACGTCTGAGCCCTTAATATAACAGAGTTTCATTGTGGTACTTTGTGATTTTCAAATTATTTGTCAGAATACTGTTTGAGATTAAGCTCACCACTGTTTGTCTCAGTGTGATTTGCTCCCGCCTGTTCAGCGGAGTGGAGCGTTGGGGTGCAGGAGGCTGGTTTATAGAGAAATGAGCCGTTTCAATTTGTGGTCCAGCATTAACTACAGGATACAAGTCAAATTTCAGGACAAATTAATACTGTATAACACCAATGATAACATTTTATCATATATATGTCTAAAACCTGAGTTATTAGGTCGTGGTTTCACCTTCCAAAACAATTAATTAGAACTGTACCGGGATGGTGTAGATCAAACTGTATTCATCTTTTAATGTTTAGACCTAAATTAAAGATCCAATTGATGATCTGCAACAAACTTCGAACATGCAGATGGATTCTTCCCTCAGTTGTCATGTTTTTATTAAGCTTTCTGACCCACATGTAGGAAATCAATAGGGAAACCATTTGTAAAAATAATTACAATTTTAATGAAGCAATAAAATTATGATAAGGATGAAGAAGATTGCTGGAAGAGGGAACCCTGCACAAGGAAAGGGAAGTCCAGTGGTGAAAAAGATTCTTGATATGATTGAGACAATTTGTATATATTCTGGTGAGAGAGTTACTTGAAAGAGGGTGGCCTGAACGCCAGATACAGAGACCTAGGGGTACAAGCTGACTGCAAGAGTTTCCTGCTTAATTCTGGAAGACTTACACTGTAAAAAACACTGGAAACAACATTTAAACAGTATAATATGGGCTTTATTTTAGGTAAGTACAACAGGTACTTGAGTTACCACTTAAGATGTATAGATATCTGTGACTCAGTAAGTAGAACAGGTGGATTTTAATTGGCGAGTGGTAGGTACAACTCCAGCTTAACCCAGTTGCCTACTGTATCAGTGCATAAATATCTGCATATTTGTGAGTATATAAAGTGTTTTGAGAGGTCAGTATAACTTGAAAATGTCAGTCTAATTACCATTAATCAGGATATAGACTCTGTTGGGTATTTTAAGTTCCTCAAACCAATCAAATTTTCCAACTAAAAGTTCTACTGAAGTTTGGTGCCTTGAAATTTTGAGTTCAATTCAATTCACTTTTATTTATATAGTGCCAATTCACAACAAATGTAATCTCAATGCACTTTACAATAAATCTAATTAAAAAAAAAATACAAACATTCCATTCAGTTAAATTTTTTATATAAGGAATCCCAGCAGATTGTGTTATCGATCATGCAGACTCCAACCACAGCTATTTGTTAGCAATCCCTCATACTGAGCAAGCATGTAGCGACAGTGGTGAGGAAAAACTCCCCTTTAACAGGAAGAAACCTCCGGCAGAACCTGGCTCAGTACAAGTGGTCATCTGCCACGACCGTCTGGGGGTCTGAGAAGACAGAGAAGGATCAGCGTGGAGGATGCTCACTTTGAGTATCATCTGGACCGATGTTCCCCATCCAGCAGGGGGCATTATAGTTGAGCAGGGTACCAGACCATGTGGAGCTTCTAGTGGGAGAAAAATACTGAGAGAAAATGTGACAGTGTGAAGGCAGGGCCGGCGCTAGCCATTTGGGTTCCCTAAGCACAAATGCTTGATTGTGCCCACCCCCAACAACTGCCACCACCGAAGGAATAACAACCATTCATGAATTTCTTATTTAGGTTCTCTTTACTTCCAAAATAACAGCTGCAAATAATAATTTTACAATAACAATGGCACCAAACATGAAAAGAAATAAATGATATAAAGGTTAAAATTATAACTACCAAATACCACTTCAATTACAAAAAACACATATTTGGAACTGAACAACGTAATGAACGTAATAAAGAGTGCAAAGAGAGGACAAACTTTCCAGCATGGTCATGAATAACCAATCCACACACCCCCACCCCCATCATAAAAATCTTATATGTTTATAGAATTTGCAACATTATGTTTGACCTATTGCCATTTGTAATACAGCAGTTGTTGCAACTTTTCTTCCAAAAAACAGCTGCTGAAACTGAAACACCAAGTAATATAGATAAAAAATAATAATATGGTTGTTATAGATTTTATAACAAAAGATCTTCCTTTTAGTATGTCCTCAAACAAAAGTGAAACAAGTAATACTTTAAAATCTAATCAAATCTATAAAATATGGATTCAGGTTAGACAATACTCAAACTAATTTCAAATCGTTGAGGTAAAAACAGTCAGAGGTCATTTTCATCTCTCTCACGTAAAAAAAAGGTTTGCTGTGAAAAACCAGCGTAATAAATCAAATAGACTAAAAAATATGTATTTATATTTGCAGAAAAATATTGTTATTAATGATTTTTTGGAAATGTATTCCAGCAAATATGCTTTTTAAAAATGATGAGGGAATTTATTCTCCAGTAAATCAGAGTCATGTTCAGTCTTTTACCTGCTGTCTGGGTAGATAATTTTTACACTGGATCTTATAGCAGGCTGAGCATTTTCCTGGTGGATGGTATAAAACTTTATTTTTCTAGTTCATGCATTTGTTTAAATGATTACTATTACATTATCACCATTATAAAATATAGCATTTTTTCAAGATAATATAGCTTATTTTAAAACATCAAATCTGACTCTTATGCACCAACAGTAGATAATAATAATAGGACTCTGAGTTTGTCATTAAAATTGGACTATTCTCAGTTTTATTTGATCTATTACTGCCCAAGATCACTTGATGTTAATGTTGGAGTTTTTTAATTGTGTTATATTCAGTTTTTCAGATAGAGCCATGACAGTAGCATCTTAATAATCCTGAGATCCTAAGCTATCCATCCGATACCACATATGTCCTGATTGATCAACGGGAAAGGGATGAAATATTGATCCAAAGTCAAACTGTTTTTACCGCGACGTCAGAGTCAAATGATTGTCGGGGATAACTTTTACGAACTTTGGTTAATAATGAATCTGTGTTGTCCCACAATGAATCCTGCTGCTGGCAGCAGCTCAGACTGTGTTAGCTTAGCTGTACTGCTCACCTTTCTTCTCAAACAAAGCATGAATTGGCTGCTCCGACGACCACGACCGAACATCGGGTATTTTTTTCTGCAATTTGTCTGCGAAACTACTTACGTTTCGGCAGCTGCTCGTTTGCTTTGTTTTATTTTGACAAAGTCTTTCATGTAGTCAGCCGGTCAGTTAGTGAAACAATAAACCGTGAACCGGGACATAATATTTTAAAAAATCTTGCCGGTTCCAGACACAATTTTATGGCAAAAAAGGTGAACATGTCCGGGCAAAATTACCTAGCATAAGCATAGATACACATGCACAGAAAACGAATATTTTGCAAAACTTTGTCTTACCTGGAAGAGACGCGCGAGCATCATCCCGCTGTCTCTTCTTTCTCCTTTTTTCCGCCCCCGACTCTTGGTGCCTTTTCGACGGCATGTCTAAAGTTCGAGGTCGGTGTCTGAGGCATAATCTCACAGACCACTGGGAGGTGGGGAAAGGGGGAGGGGCACCAGAGGGAGACAGAGAGATTCACCTTTTTCTAGACTCATTTGGTCTAGGCCTATATTACTTTTGTATTTGCGTTTTGTATATCAACATGCTTTAGACATTTTATTTGTTATTTATTGTAGTTGCCTATTGTGATGATTTTATACGACCCAGAATTTTTGGTGCCCCCCCCCCAGGCACTTGGTGCCCTACGCGCAGTGCGTGATGTGCGTGTGCGGTGGGCCGGCGCTGTGCGAAGGTCCTGTCACAGGATCCATGTGATACTGGTAATAAGTCCATGGATTCGAAATTGGTGGCACCCTGTGCGGGAGCGCGAAGACATGCTTGTGATAAGAGGGGGAGAGATGTGACACTGTGAAGGTCCTGTCACTGTGGCTCCAATCGATTGATTGTGACCTGGCTGCTTGGCCACAGGGATAAGTGAAGAAAAGTGGTCAGTCTGTCCTCCAACAGCTAAGCCCATAGCAGCATAACTAAAAAAATTGCTCAGGATAACCTAAGCCACTAACTATAAGCTTTATCATTTATGATGGAGCTTGATTATTAAGGGCTTTATACGTAAGGAGGATAATCAGGGACGGCTGGTATAATTGGGCTAACAGGGCTAAGCCCTCCCTGGATTATTCAATAAAAATAATAATGTAATAAATGAATGAATAAATAACATTTTGAAATATATTTTTTTTAATTTTTCGATCAGGCAATAGTGGATACAGAGCTAAGTCGGCACTAAAAATACACCAAATTTGTTGAAATGGGCTAATTATCTTCAGCCCAAGCGGAGTAACACAGTTACACTTGACTTTGCGTAGACACGTGATTGACAGGTTGCTTGGCACGCCCCTTCATTTGCTGCCCATTTGGGCTAAATCTGTGTAGCCCTAAACCGGCTCATTTCAGCCAATGACAGACGACTTGACTTGAGAGACCTGTCACTGTACGTGACAGGTCTGTGTGTGGAGGGAAAGTTGTAACAATGGCAGGCGTAAGCGCAAACGAGGTTGATTATTTGCTTTTAAATCCGTTTTCTTTAATGTCCTTAGAGGAAAAACTTGAATTTAAAAAAGCGGGAGCACATCATCCAAAGGATATTCACATTACACAAAAAGACAAGCGTCAAAATCGCAGCTTTTGTGTAACTTGGTTTCAAAGAAAAGACTGGCTAACGGCTAGCCTAGCTAAAAAGTCACTTTTCTGCTTCCCGTGCTTGCTTTTTGGAGGAGACACAGCCTGGACCCAGCAAGGTATCGTGGATCTGAAACATTTATCTGACAAAATAAAGAAACACGAATGCAGCACAACCCATATAGGAAATGGCGTACAGCTGTCAATGTTGGGTAAAGTGAACATCGCCTGTCAACTGGATGAGGGCCACCGCATTGCTGTACAGAGACACAACGAGCTCGTTAAGAAAAACAGACACTCATTATCACGGATCGTGGACTGTATTAAATTTTGCGGGGCACACAAGCTAGCTTTACGTGGATCTGATGAGTCTTCCACTTCACTCAGCCGGGGTGTGTTTGTGGACCTTGTGGAACAGTTCTCCTTTCTAGACAAACAGTTAGCTGATCACCTGTCAAACACGCAGGTTGCAAAGTATACGTCCAAGACCAGCCAGAATGAGTTGCTTGACTGCATGCTATCTGTCTATGAAAAGAAACTGGCCGATGAAGTATCGCAGGCACCGTTTGTGGCTGTACAAGCTGATGAGACGACTGATGTGGCATGTGTAAGCCAGTGCGTGATCGTGCTGAGATACGTCACTGAATGTTCTGCCGTGGAACGATTTCTTTGTTTTTCTCCATTAGTGGACAGGACGGCAGACGGACTTGAAAAAGTTCTGAAAGAAAAACTTCAACCATTCCATCTGGAAAGTAAACTGATCGCCCAGACCTATGACGGGGCTGCAGTTATGAGCGGCGCAGCGGCAGGCCTGCAGGCCAGATTAAGAGAGACGTTTCCTCATGCGCACTTTGTGCGCTGTTATGCCCACCAGCTCAATTTAATCATTCAGCAGGCCTGCTCATGTCTCACACCTGTCAGAGTATTTTTTGCAAACATAACGGCATTCGCAACGTTTTTCTGCAAGTCTCCCAAGAGAACTGCGGTTCTGGATGAAGTGTGTGGCAGGAGGATTCCCGCGGCGGGACAAACAAGGTGGAACTTTAAGAGCCGCACTGTCCACACCGTCTATGAGCAGCAAAAAAATCTGAAGGCATGTTTTGAAAAAATACAAAACAGTCAGACGTGGGACAGTGTTTCAGTCCAGCAAGCGCACGGCCTGTTCACCTTACTGGAAGATGAAAACTTTGTTTTCCTGTTGTCGTTTTTCCATGCTGCGTTGATGCATGTTGACGTTCTCTACAACATCCTTCAGAAACGAACCACGGATCCTCTGAAAACAGGACAAACCCTGGCGAATTTTTCCAGGTCCATAACTGAGCTAAAGGACAAGCTGGTCAAAGATGCCACCCACCAGGATCCGGATACAAACCGGGCTGCAGCGGCAGCATCACGCAGGGTGCAGAGGTCTGACGGCGCGTCTTTGGCCGCTCGCTGCTGTCAAATAATGATCGAGCAGTCAAAAGCTCGCTTCGAGAAAGCCCGACACTTAATGTCTTTTGAACTGATCAATCCTGAGCTGTTTTCGCAGTTTACGGTCAGTTTTCCCCAAAAACAGCTGGATGTTGCATGTGAACATTTCCCAATGATCTGCAAGGAGAAACTGAAGGGTGAACTGATGGTGATGTATGGCAGTGCGGAGTTTGCGGGATTAACGTCGGCAGTGGCACTTTTGAAGATGCTGACAGAGAACGATCTTCAAAACACTTTCTCTGAAACACTGAAACTGACACAAATAGCCATAACAACCCCGATGACATCAGCAGAGTCAGAGAGATGCTTCAGTACACTGAAGAGGATCAAGAGTTTTCTGAGAAGTAACATGGGACAGGAAAGACTGAACGCACTGGCCGTGCTTTCTATCGAGCGAGACTTCATTCAGAAATCACCTGACTTCAATGAAATGGTGATCAACCTGTTTGCATCCCAGAAAAATCGTCGTGCTGAGCTCCTCTTCAAATAAGGTAGACCATCGCTATTAATGTCTTAAAACACGTCAGATTCTGTTGAATATTTATATTCTCTGTCATAACGTCCATTATATTTGACATGCTCTGAGTTGCCATGAAGTTTGGATTAATTCTTTACAAAGCAATATGCAATAATTTCTGTCAATATATTTGAAACCTTTTTTATTTAGCACTTCTCTTTTTATCTTGTACAGTGTGCAAGTGTGCGTTGTGCATGTGTGAAAGTGAGTCAGAGTATTTTGCCATCAGTGCATTCCTCTGAACAATAGTGTTTTGTTAGAAAGGCCCATAATCCTGTTGTGATAGTGTTAAATCTTATAGATTGTGATGGATACCTTTTTTTTGTTGACATACTCAGTTGGCTTTTATAATATATTTTAGCCCCCCCACTCAATGGCACCACAAGCCGTCACTGAGGATAATCTTAAACTCTATTCTGGATTTAACAGGGAACAATGGAGAGAAGCCAAAGCAGGAGAAATGTGATCTATCTGTTTAAAATTCATTAGAACTCTTGCTGCAGCATTTTGCATCACTCCTGGACAGAATGTTTCTAATTCTAGCAATATTCTGGAGGTGAAGTGAATAAATCTTAGAAACCCGTTTAATATGGGATTTAAATGTCATGATTTAGCAGTTTCCCTTTTAAAGCTACTGGTCCAAAGACAAAAATGTCTGTCTTGTCTGAATTCAAAAGCAGAAAATTCAGGGTCAGGCAGGTTTGTCTGTATTCGAGACATGCTTGTAATCTACCTAACTGATTGGTTTCATCAGGTTTTATGGATAAATATAATTGTGTATCATCAGCATAACTGTGGAAATTCATACCATGTTGTCTAATTATTTTACCAATATATATATAGTAAAGAGAATCGGCCAAACACAGAACCCTGTGACATTCCACAAGTAACCCTTGAGTGTGAAGAAGATTTATCATGAACAAACTGGAATCTGTTGGACAGATATGATTTATTTATGACATATATGAGTTCTGCTAAACTTTCTTTTTTTACAATGCAGAGGAGGTTGATCCAGGAAGTAAGAACTGATCACAGAGGGTGAGCAGGGAGGCAGAGTTTGGAAATGAAGCACGGATAAAGAAGATCTTCAAGCTTGAAGGGTGTCAGAGATGGAACAGGCTTGCAAAGAAGCTGATAAATTTTCACAGGGATATGACTCAGAAGGAACCTTGGAAGGAACACAAGTGAATGTAAACACAGGTAAGTTCACAGAAATTAATCCTCTTAGAGAGACAAGGAAAATGCAGAGGACTACAGATACCATGGAAGGCTAACGCTCAGGCGTCAAATATCTGACAGCCAGCTCCTTATATCCAGCCAGTGATGAGCTTTAACAAACTACAGCTGTGAAGGTTGCAGAGTACAGCTTGATTGACAGGTCCTCAGGTCACACTGGACCTGAAAAGGTGGAGAACAGCAGGAAACATACAAAGACAAATGAACAGATAAACCCCCAAATTCCTAACACCAATCTTACTGACCTGATTTCCCAATGCATATGAGCAAAATGTTTACTTTATAGATATGCAAAAGATTTGCAGCTCCAACAAGAGCAACAGTTTGGTCTTAAAATAATTTACGTCAGGGATGCTGAATAAAAATAAATTCCACACTTCTTAGATCTCTTTTGCAAAAGCTTCTGAAAAACATCAATCCTTTTTTATTCTGCTTTGAAATTATGCACTTTATTGTGTTGGTCTATCACATGAAATCATAGGAAAACAAATAATTTGTGGCTTTAGATGTGACAAAACCCAAACATGTTTGAGGCATCAGAATGCACTTGTAAATAATAATTTACTTGTATATTAAAGTTTGAGTGGATAATACATATGTAGTACATCTGTCATTATTATATAAAAGCCCCATACTAATTTTTTTTTATGTTATAACAAATATCCCATTTTTGATTGAGCCAATTTCCCTCCTTTCATGAAGTTCCAGGGTTTTGGCTTGTTCAAAAGGAAAATATGGAGTCATGACAGCCCTGTGTGTGGTTTGTGAGGAAGATTAAGACTGATGTTAGTGTGACTGGGGATGAGGGCAGTGTTTTGACAGATTGGTTTGATACCATGATGGTCTCAGCAAGCCCGGAGTCAGACGGCAGACCCCCACCTTCTCTTAGAGAAGTATTCATGTTTTTTATTCATAAGAGCCTAATGTCTGAAGCCATTTTTTTCTCTCCAATTTATACTCGTCATTGCAATAATTAAAATTAGAACAGAGAATACAGGATTTATAATAATTTATAATGTTATGATTTACATTTAAAAAGTATGTTTTTTTTATGTGAGTAATTATCATATATAAATTGTAGGCTAAATAAATGTTCTATTCTGCAAACTGCATTAGAAACAACCTGCCCAAGTGTGATGCAGAGAAGTCCATGCATTTGTTACTTCAAGGCTGGACTACTGTAATTCCTTATTATCAGGAAGTCCACAAAAAACACAATTAAAAGCCTTCAGCTGATCCAAAATGCAGAGAACTTTGCAAAGTTCTCTGCATTCTGAGAACTTTGTTCTCAGAATGCAGGTATACTGGTAGTTCCTAGGATTTTTAAAAGTAGAATGGGAGGCAGATATTTTAGTTATCAGGCTCTTCTCCTGTGGAACCAGCCCCCAGTTTTAGTCTGTGAGGCAGATACTCTTTTTCTCTTCTCTTCTCAGAGAAGCTCCACATGGTCTGGTACCCTGCTCCACTATAAAGTCCCCTGCTGGATAGGGAGCATCGGTCCAGATGATGCTCAAAGTGACCGAGCATCTTCCATGCTGTCCCCATACAGTCGTGACAGATGACCGCTTGTACTGAGCCAGGTTCGGCCGGAGGTTTCTTTGGAGGTTGGAGTCTGCATGATCTGGGCACAACCTCACGTTGATGACTCATCGCAGTGTGCTGGGATTCCTTACATAGAAAACTTTTAACTGATTAGAATGTTTGTATAATTATATTGAAATTACTTTTTTTGTAAAGTACCTTGAGATGACATTTGTTGTAAATTGGCGCTATATAAATAAAAGTGAATTGCATTGTAATCAGTGTTCTTTCAAGAAACCAATAAATACCATACCTGCACACTCAAAAGGTTTAACAAACTGACAACTAAAATCCTGTAGGGGTCTGGGGACATTCTCCTCCGCCCCAGAAAAAAAAAAAATATTTTAGCATGTAAATTGGCTTTCTAATGTAATCTGATGTGAAAATAAAAGGAAAAAGAACAACACATTATTCAAATAAAAAAGCACATTTAACAGCGAGTGGAAATGTAGAGTACAGAAGGAAGTTCCCATCATTGTAAGTGCAAAATGGTCAAGAGTATTAAACAAAAAGAAAAACTGGTCTAGAGACAAACTGCAGCTGTTGGGCAAAATGTACCACTGCCAGTGTATCAATGCAGGCAGCAAGAAGTCCAGTTGTGTTTTTTTATGTGTCTAAGGGGTTTCAGTTATTTATAAACTTTTATTTGATATTGTGACAATTGATAGTTTGGATATTCTTGTAACTGCAGTCACAGTTTGCTTTCTTGCCATAAACATTCTGATTCAAAGCATACAAATTTTTCTAATTTAGTTTTATTCATTCTTCTTTTGAGAATGGTGTGAAATCAACTTTTTTGTTGGCCTATAAACCTATGGGGAGGTTGGAGTGGGCAGGTCTGGACCACGGTACTTTGCAGGAGTGAGCAGGATTGAAACATAGGGTCAGTGTGAGCGGGTGGTGATGATCATAAATTCAACAGGATTTTAAAACAAATATTCCTGTTCAGGGCTATAGTGTTGAGAAGCAAACTGTGTAGCAAGAAAACAAACTTTTCGGCTTTTTGTTGTTCAGTTAGAATCACGTTATGAATTGACCTGGGCCAACCAAAATCTTCAGTAAGGTGTATATTTTTTAATCTCATGGTTTGGTGTCGTGAGCGCTTTAAAAAACTGAGTTTAGCTGAGGAGCTAACTAGCAGACCAAACATTCCATTAAAGTCTATTGTGTTGAAAATGGTTACACAAGTAAACGCTGTTTAGGTAAGACAAATCATACAAAGAACACTGAGTCACAAAACATATTACAATTTTGACAGTTAATACTTATCTGAAAACAACAGTTTTCCATAATTGGCAAAAAAAAAACCTTAACGGTCAGAGCAGACAGCTGTTATCCATGAGGGTGGAGAAGGAAGACATGCTCTTTCCGTGACTGTGACTGGTTGAATGAGAATGCACTATACGCCACAACAAAGATGTTTTGCAGTCAAGATGGTGCCCCCTCTTTCTCTGTAAATTGAGATAGACTGAAACCATACCCCCCCTGCAAAATAAAAAAGAAAGGAAAACCTTCAGGTCTATACAATTCATGTGAACGCTATATTTGGTTTCAAAAAGTTTGCCGGTAGGCTATGAAAAAAATCTTTTGAAAAAAAGAAAGGAAAAGAAATAACACTTGACAATGTTTTTCCTTACAGAGATTACACACCGAATGCGAAAGATGTGACCAGAGAGTCTGGTTTACATGTAAAGTCAATGGAAAAGCGCAATATAAAAAATAAAATAATAATATGTACTGCATTTTATGTCTGCCGCAGAAATTGGAGAAATCTCAACTACAGAGATGAGGGGTGTCAGTGATGCCGTGACTGAATGGAGTCAGCATCAACAGGACATGTAAACTGATAAACACCATGGCTAATCACCCCAAACTACATGACATCAGCTGTTTTCTATACAAAGTCAGGAATAAAGAAATAAACATTATGAAGAGGTTAAACTATTTAGACAGGAACTCTCTTAAGAGGTTTAAACTATTGAGACAGGAATGCTCTTAAGAGGTTTGTGGGTGACTCTTAAAAGAGCCGTTGTGGCCGCAAAACAGCTTCCTCACCCGGACACCCAGACCTGGTAATGTCTCCACCAAAGCATGTCCCGCGGCGCTCACATATAAACTTTTACTAACAGCAGACAGATGGACAGCCGCTCAGCTTGGTAGGTTATGTGTTGGCAGGGCAAAGCTTGGACCAGGACCAGTTTTCAAGATTGCTTTGAGTGAGATTGTGGCGGGGCAGGGGTCCCATCCCGTCCCTTGCAGTATCCCATCACCATTAAGTTAATCACTAACTTAAGCCAATCTGGTAACCCGAGCCGATCTGGTACCTTCTATGTTCTGATTTGCTAACTCAAGACAGCTGTACGATGAGCTGTACAAGCGCACAGCTGTAGTAGGCATTGACTGTTCATAGCAACGCTGCGAGGCGCCGGGGTTTTTTCTATAAAATATTCCATTTTGATATCTCTAGTTCAAAATGTTGTAGCTTTAATATGGTTATAGATAAAGGTACACTGTAAATTAGAAAAATCTTCAGTATGTTCCAAAGTTTGTGACACGAGCAAAATCATACATCTAATTTGCATATTATGACGTCATCAGGCATAGGCACTATTGGATGGCATGACTTTCACAATTTTTTGCTTTTTTACATTGTTTAAAACTTTTTTTTCATCAATATTTTTTTTTTTACTTAGATTTTTCTATATGTGTATTTTCTACATCTATGTTTAATTGTTTTGGTTTTTTTTCAAGAACAGGTGGATATATCTGTTTATCTCCTTTCTTATGTGGCACCGTTGCTCTATTCACTATATAAAATCAACAGAAAGAAAATATTGGCCACAGAATTTTACAGATACGTCCCAAAAATAACTAACAGGCTCATCAAATTGTCTGATCCACTGGTGATTCTACTCTTCTTCATCTGTCAAGCAAACCTCGCCAAAATCATCATCATCATCATCCTCACTTGCAGCAGGACAGAGAACTTTACTGCTGTTTACTCGCTTATAAGCTGTCTTTTTTCACTCCTGTTTTCGATCGCATCCGCTATTATTTCCACTGATTTTTACCTCCCTCCCACCTCGGTTACAATTAGCATTGTGATGACCACCTTGCTACCTGAACACATACCTTTCTCTCACCGGGAGAACGTGATGCAGAGCTGGATTGTTACTGCTTTTGGAGCGTCATGGCGAAGCGGGACTGGCTGTTGCTGCGGGACATTTTAGTTTCACTTTCTCCCGGGACAACTGAACAGATCAGAGGTAAATATTTATCTTCAGAATCTGAATAAGCCAATACTTCCCGGCGGGGAACTCCGACATCTCGGCCTCATAAGTTTTATTTTTCTAAAACTCGTTTTCTCTATACTGTGACCGCAGCAGCTGCACCTCACGTTCCCCACTCGCGGCGCTGACTTAAAGGCTGATTTACTCCAAAAGTTTCCACGGTAACACACCCAAAAAGGTGTTCAAGATTAAAGGTACACATGTCCGCCATCTCCTGGTGTAAAGTAGTAATTAAATTAGTGGCCCTATCTCCAGCTGTTAAAGTCAGCAATGTTGCTTGTCGTAATATTGCGACTTTGGCACCTGGAGGGTTAATCATTTATCAGCGTAAGAAATGGCATGTGTGGCGTGTGAGCATGGGAAGTTGGTGAAATGTGCGTGTCACACGCTCATTGCGTGAGACTTGAGAGCACTGGCTTGGTCCTTTGCGGCACAAACTAGGTGAGGAGCCGGGGTGTTTATTTATCCCTCTGCCGCTGCTCATCTGGGTCTACCCAAGCAGCAGCGGTCCTGGCATTTAATGTGGTCAGCTCATAGACCCGAGTCCACTGGGAGCTCCCGGGGGTCAGGGGAAGGAGGAAGGGAGGGAGGAGGGCAGCGGAGCGGTCCCAGTCAGGATCCTTCCACATTTCTGGTTCACGTGTGTGAAAATTGCATATTTTAAAGCGTGGCCAGTTCGCTTTGGACACGCTTCAAGGTGCAAGTGTTATGGCGACCAGCTAGAGGCGTGTCACACTTTTTGGTCGCGTCTATCACGTTCGGTGTGTAAGCACCGTTACTCATACTGTCAGAGCCATCAGCACTCTGTCCTGTGCACTCCCTGTCTAATCTTTGGCTGCACCTGTCTCCAATCTGTCACTCCTGATCCTCCTTCCTTTATGTCCTTCACATCTCTCAATCCTGGTTGGACCATGATGTCTCTCCATAGTGTGTCTTATCCTAATTTTATCCCTCCTGCTCATTTCTTATCAGCCTGGTATTCTGTCTCGTCATTTCTGTCTTCGTCGTACTCATCATCATCACTTCTTTAAACGTTCACTTTTACTCGCATCTGCCTTTGGGTTATGGACATAACCTTGAAACATACGTTGGTTTTATTTATATTTATTTAGAACTACAAAATGATTAAAACAATTTCTGTACTTTTTAGGACTAGAAACCATTTGCTTTCCTAATTTAAAAAAAATATATTTATGTTATAGATCTTCCAGCTGTTTTTCCACTACTAAACAAATACAATAAATAGAAAAACATTCACCTACAGGCAAACACCTATGTTTTTGATGACTTTAGAGAAAGATAAATAAACTTATATATGCTGGACGGTGAAGTGCTCATTCCTACCTTATAGAGTACATCGCGGAACAACAAAACCGATGTTGCTAGCATAGTATGATATGTGGTAGAGGGATATGATTAATTTTTTGTTGACTTTTCTCCAAAACCAGTGAAATAATTATCTATAATGCTAAAAATACTCAAAATTCAAAACATCAAAAGAGGTATAAGCAATTCAGCTAAATACACTCGATCAAAATTGCTGTTGGATGTGGTACACGTCAAGTTCTATTGACAATTATACATTTTATTTAAAAGATTACATATTGGAGTAGAATGTTGCAGTCTCTAAAATAACTGTATGTGCCATAAATCATGTCCCCTGAAACCATTTTCTTTAAAGAAAATATCAATCATGAAGTCAGCTCTACAAGTTAACTACACAGCACAACACATCCAACTCCCACACCAGTCAAAAAACATTGGCTGCCATGAGGCCTGAAGACAGAACTCCAATTAAGTAACAATCTGTTTCCTTGTAATTATGTTTACTATCTTGCTGAAATTAGGCTCAACCCCAGCCACAGAATTACAACTTGAAATTGGGTCAAGAGTGTGTCACAGTGTTTCTGCTCAAGCAGAGCAAAGGGGTAAGAGCAACATGGCAGTGCAAGCGGGGCAGTGATAGGAAGGTGTCAAGACAGCCAGCACTGGAGGAGATGAACCCCCCCCTCCAGAGTCCTGGGTACTTCCTTCACAACATCCAAGACAAGATTCTTCAGACAGCCACATCAACAAACAAATGGTTGTTTTCTGCTCATTAGTGCACTCTGGTGAAAGACGAAAGTCCTATAGCTAAAAGTAGCTGCAAGGAATTACGTGTCAACTCATGTCATGCCTTTTTATTCCTCTCATTCTTGTGGGCTGGAGATGTCAGAAAAATAAAAGAAAGAAAACACTGAGGGGTAAATGGCAAAATGCTTTTGCATTTTAGTTACAGGGCACCAAGTGTGTTAGCATGAGTTTGTTTCATGTTTTTCTGTGTGTTATATATGCATCTTTCTTATGTTAGCTTTATGATGGCATTTTCATGTTCATGATGTTAAACAAGAAGTAATAGCTTTCAATGGAAAAGGCTAAAATTTTGTATCATATGCACCTAAATGCGTAAATAACTGAGTACCTCCAGGAAATACATATTTAGTGGTATAGGGCAACAGCAAAAAGGGTTAAATAAAGGCACACTAATAATACTGCAAATTAAATTTGCACACAGTCATTGGCATTTTTATTCTGCTTAGAGTTATTTCTCAAAACAAGTCACAGATTAAAACTTGCTTTATATTTTAAATATTGTCTTTGAATCAGTAAAACTGGGTAATTGTTTGGTCTGCGTATTTTACCTAGATATACCTATATTTGGCACTCTGCCAACCTGAACCTAGAAATTTAAACAGTTTGTGTATAGGATGTGTCCAACCAACAGAGATGCGGTCTGCCATTTCCCTTACCCCAGACCATTACATGTCCAGGATGCAGGTCTTATGATCCGTTCTGCAGACCTGATTGTTCATGCAGTGTGGTCCACTCGTTTCTTTGCCAGCAAACCACATGTAAACAGGATAGACATGTAGAAGATGACCAACATGTGGTGAGTTATACTTCTTAAGTTTTCGCAGTGCTGCAGTCTCTGTTGGGTGCTCTATGAAACAATGTGTATATGTGAGGATCATCACAGGTCCTTAGATACAAAATTCTGAAAATAATGATCTCATTCAGTTGCTTTGCAGGAATTTCAGAACCTTTTACTAATTAAAATAATGATTCTGCTTCAGTTCACTTTCTACAGAGCTATATGATGGTAAAATTGTGTTTGGACATAAATTGGAGTTGGTAAGTTTCAATAGGTAAGTTGTGATGGAAATATTTCAAGGTTCTGTGAATTAAATCATTACATGTTAGGAAATGCATCTAGGGAATATGTTACGTAGAAAATAAAGTAAATAAATAAAATTGCTATTCATTCTTTACATTTCAATTCTATTTAATCAATAAAACAATATATTACATGTATAGTTTAGTGTAAAAACATGTAAAAAACTATCAATAGTTTTGCAAACTACTGTAATGTAACTTGCCCTTTTTTCAATTTTCAGGTCTTCGTGCTATGGTAAGTGCTGTATAAATTATTAGTTTTCTGGAATGACTAATTGGTTAAGGAGGAAAAGGAACTTACAACAGCTGTGCTTTACTTAAGATACAGAAAGAAATGGACTGTTAGTGTGAGAGATATTTGACCAATTTAAACAAAATCCATTCCAACTTCTTATTGTTTTCCAAGAGGTAGGTTTGCATATGGCTAAGAAGAAAGCCTCTACATTTTTTCCCTCTTTTTTATATCTTGGGCTCAAGCCTTTTTCATAAGTTTTTCATTAGGTTTCTATTTCCAATTAGATGCTAGCCTCGGTGGACAGAAGTGAGGCAAACAAACAATAAATTAAGGAAAGGTGCAACTAATAGATCTGCCAGGACATGCGTCACTGCATCACAAAGCTTAGTGCCAACACTGCTTTCTATTCCCTGGGCCTTTCAGACAACAACAAGATAAACCCATAGATAACCCTGCCACGTTTCTGTGCTCCTCTGACTCAAATTACAAAAGCAGCCAGAATTCAGCTATACTGTCTGCAACTGTGAGACAAAAACTCTTTAAAATATTCAATTTTCTTAACATAAAAGCTCTTTGTCTAATTATTGCTACGGAAAGCTGGGGGAAAAAAAAGCCTAATTATTAGTTTGGAAAGCCATATTCCAACATTTTGTTAATATAATAGAAGCTGATAATTAATCGATATCCTGCGTATCAGTCCAGCCAGCTGGTTATATGCTTGTTGTCTTATGACATGTCTCTAATTGCCTTATGGTATGGTTTATGCAAGTTCATGTGGTCAATAATGAAAACTGTCAGGCCCAAGCAGATGTTAACATCAAAACCACAAAGTTATCCAAACAAATGGGTTTACCAGCAGTTTAAATACATTCAATGTTTTTTTTAAAGTTGAAAGAAGTTTGTTGTACTTTGCTGTTTTGTAAGAAAGGGTGTTTAGATTGTATTTTACTTAGATTTTAACATACATTAACTCCATGTACCTCATATAACTTAACTCTGGACCAAATAGCTTTTTAGCATGTCAATCAAGTTATCTACCCATATATATGACAAGTGGCATTTTGCTTGCTTACAGGAATTGTCAAATTTTTGTCCTTATTGTTGACCTGAAGGTTAAAAATGTGAAAATACTTAAATCGTTTTTTTCTACAGAATCTCAAGACATATTTGTGATCATTGAAGTTGTAAGAGAGTATATCTTCAGCAGATAACAGGAAGTACAAGAACATTGCTCGGGTTTATTCTCTTGAGAATAAAACATCTGAGTGTATGAAGCATGCTTAATTCTGAAATGTTGCGAGGCTTTTTTGAAATCTCCATTATTTTTAGGGCCAGACCAATATGGATTTTTGAGGACCGATCTCTATATAACACAGTAGCAAAAGACCATAGCCGAGATAATTGCCAATAAATTTCCCTCCCACAAAAACGTACCTTAAAGTGACAGTGTGTAGTTTTTGCAGTACATCTTTGAAAATAGACATTAACATATCATGTAATTGCAAAATATTGGTGATATTAAAATATGACTTTAAAAATCAATTTTGAAATACATACTGTAGGTGCGGGTCCTCTTTTCAGGGGAAAGCCATATTAGATGACGTCTTTACTTCTACCAGAGCCCGGACGGTCAAAGCGCATGGAGCACACCCGTTATTAAAACATTGATTTCCCCTAAAAATAAAAATAAATTTTTACCTCTTTCCATAGTTCCAAGTGATGAAAGAGAGACTGATGTGCTCGTTATGTTGCTGCAAATAGATAATTCTCAGGGAATTGAGTGTTTGAAAACAACAGTAGTTGGACCTCCATTGTTGAGTTTCTTACTCGAAGACACAGATACCACATGCTTGTGATAATTTAGGTATGCATTGCCCCCTACTGGCCGAAAATTACACACTCTGCCTTTAAACTTAAACCCTGCATTCTCTGCCCATTTTTATTATATTTTACAACGAAACATCCAAACAGTGCATCAACACAAAATGGATTTTACAATCTATGTTGAGAGAAGGGAACTGGTTCAAAAGTAACAAGACATGAAATTGCAACTGGACACCCAAGACCTTTTAAACAAAATTTCTAGTCTTGAAAAAAAAATTCTGATATATTTTAAGAAGAAAAAAAATATAATAATATGTATTTTGTTTGTTCTTTGGTACGTAAAATATTTAGTATGCACCAAATGTTGCTTATCACCTATCATTAAACAGAAATTTATGGATTATGTTATTATTTTCATTGTTTTTGTTAGACATTTTAAAAGTCCTAACGTTATTGAACTCAGAATATATTTCGGACTTCCTTGAAAGCGCCACAGGTGTGCAACGCTGCTGGATGTTTATGTGTAGCTTATAAAGAAAGATGGCTCTTATATACTTGCAGATTCATAAAAAAAAAAAAAAAAAACTTTAGCAAAGGGTGTCATTAGGATGGAGAAGACTTTTTAGATGGCCCAAACATTTACCTTCAGCAAAGACGGGGCGGGCTGGATTTCTCTTTCATCTTTCATGCTGAAGCTTTAGCCTAGCGGCTACAGCTGCTAGTGCTAGCTAGCTAACGGCGGTGGCCGTTGCATGACAAACACTACGCGAAGCGAAAATGTAAAAAGGTTCCGAAAACCTATTTTTTGAGAATCGATTCTCAAACATTTCGGATCGATTCTGAATCTTGTTAAATAGGAATCGAGATTCAGACGTGAATCGATTTTTCCTCACACCCCTAGTGTTGAGTATTGCTTAGGTCCACCAGAAGGCAGTGTTTTGACCTTTTGTGATTTCTTTTTAACTCAAATATGATAGGTTGATGAAATAGATTCAAATCAGATAGCTCCTCTAAGCAAATTTAGTAATTTGTTATCAGTGCTGAGAGAGCATGTGCTTGGCATAGTATCAAATGGAGTTAACAAAGTTAGCTAAGGTTCAGGAGCAGGACGACGCGTCAAACCAGCTTCGTACGTCCTAGTCAGTCTTAACTTGTCAAACATGGCACCTCGGGCCTCCCTCACGTCTCTACTCATGCAGCGGTACACATATAAAGCCTGCCTGCCTCTGTTCCCTCGTCTGTCTCGTTTGTTTTCGCCCCTCCCTTCCCATCCCTCTAGGTCGCCTGGTCCTGCCTACCCGCCTTTTTCACTGGGTCCTGACGACCCGCATTTTCTCTAGGTCCTGCCAACTCACCCCTTTTCGATGGGTCCTGCTGACTCGCCTGTTTGACCCATCCACTTCTTTGCAGCATCCACCAGGCACAGCCTCTTTGTTCTGTGCTTCAGTTGATTCCTGTTCCACCTTTTCTAACATCTCTCTCTTTTAGGTCCCATGTGTGGGGGTCCTGAACAGGCCCGGAAAGACGATTTTCCTAAAGACTGTGTCCCCACACTTCCTCCGGGTCTGTCCCCAGACCATTCGATCCTCTATGCCTTCAAAAAACTGTTAAAATTCTGAATTCGTAGCGTGGTTCTTGCTAGTGAAATTAAGTTGCATTATGATCGTCTGATTGCTGTGACTTGAGTAGCATGTCAGTAAATGTAGCAGTGATGACTATTCTGCTTGTAGGTGTGGTAAGTACATTTTATATAGCATCTTCAACAGGTCACAAACCGCAAAGTGCCTTACAATAGAAACAACATAAAAACATTTAAGAAAAAAACATATGAAACAGATAATAACAGAATACATGTATAATAATATAGCATATTGCATCTCTAAGTTACAATAGTTTGGTATTTGAAGCAGTATTTCACATTTCTTTTTTTGCAACTGAAACACAAGGCAGGTGTGGAATAGTGTGATTGGTGTTTTGCATAAGAAAAAAAAAGTTTGGATAGAACAAAATACCAAAAAGCGTTGGACTGAGATTTATCCTATTTAGATTATCTTTGAAGTGCATTTTTTTTAAGGTGAACCATATATAAAAATGTATTTATGTCGACCTAATTTTCTGCTGTGGCCACATCACTCATTAATTCCTTGCATAATGTTTCCCATGCTGTTTGTCGTCTGTTTTGTTTGTCATGCAAATATTATCTGCTTAGGTAAATAAGTCTGTAGACATCTTTTCCTCAGATTACTGATACAGTCTTAGTTAGGTAGGACGCAAAGTTACACATCAGTATTGGTCATTGTCAAAACAGTGCATGGCAGTTCATAAGGTTTTGCAGGACTTTTAAACAAGAATAAATACATTTAGGTATGAGGATGTGATAGCTTAGTCAGGGACCAAAACTCCATTCCATGAGTTTGTTATTCACATACAGTTTTGTCTCCTACATTTCTCATATTTCTTCGTTAGACATGGACTAAATTGTATTCAAAATTGGTATGGGTTTAGGAGACAGATGGGTTGTTCTGAATATTTTACAAACTGCTAATCTGTTGGTATTCTTACAAACAACATGCATCTGGGCAACTACCGGTGTGTGGACAAAAGTGATGTCAAATATCAGAATGACAGAATGGAAACTGTAGCTCAAATAAGCACTTGTTAACTAAAGAATGCAAAATATCATCTCTGAATGCAAAATACCGTACCTGGATACCCACTGTAAAGCAAATAAAAAACAGATTGGAAAAGTTATGAAAAAAAAAAGAATACTAAAAAAATCTGAATAAGACTTCATATAAGGAAGCATATCTTTTGATTTTAATGTGCTTCTTTAGCATTAAAAACTTTGAATAAACTGTTCACTACAGACAGAGTGTCAGCCAATCAGTTGGATTGTGTTTTGAAACCCTTTTTCCAATAAAGTCCTTTACCCTCTGGGTCAAGGATGACTGCAAACAACTGAATATACTGGAGTAAGTTTCTAAGCCTAAAAAAAAACATAATATAGCCTTATATTACATTTTATATATTGGCCAAATATTATTGTAGAGATTCCCAAATCTATTTTTCAAGGCGAAAATTGCAATATAGGTTGAAAAGAAAAAAAATGCTTTCCTTCAATCAAAAAATGTCTTATGGCTATTGCAATCTGGGATTTATTCTCATAGTCTATTGAAGCTGCTTGCAATAAATAGATTTTTCAAGTGGGTCTGCACGTTCTGAAACATGCAGACCCACTGATAAAAAAGATTTGTAAAAACTAAAAGAAGAAAGAAAATCAAGACTTTTTTTTTCTTTCTTTACAAGAAAACCATAGATTACTTTGTTTTTCTTTTTTGAGGTCAGGTAAATTCAGTTTTTAATATTTATATTGTTTTTAATATTTATATTGTCGCAGATTTGTCTGGGTGAATAAAAAATATCAGAATACAGGGTAAACAAAGAAACAACAAGTTATAGCCTGTTTATTTTTCCAGTCAAAACAAAAATATAAATCAGACCAAAAAAAAATCTCCAGATGAAGAACAGTTTGAGAGGACTGAGACCATGCTAATCTTCTTAATGTGTACCCTACACATTCCAAATTAAGAGAGCGGTTATTGGAGTTCCCTATATGGCAGTTCATAGTCAGCATTACTATGGTTTAAATAATATGTAGATGTGTCCCAAAGCAGTGCTTTAAAATTATTTTGCAAATTTTTTGAGCAGCATCTTCTTCCAAAACCTATTTAACGTAATCATATTGAGCAAATTCGAATATGAAGTCCTAACAAAGTAATAACAACCTTTAAGCAGGTATTAATCATACTTTCCATTAAGCCCACATTTACTGTATGCTTTAAAAATGTTTGTACTTGTTCTGATTATCATGTAAAACACTTTGAATTACCTTGTGCTGAAAGTATGTTCTATAAATAAAATTGTCTTTCCATTTCTAAAGTTAAATGTCATGTTTTTATTAGCTGTAAGTAGAAAATCATCATCCGGTCGATCTACGTTCCTACCCTCATCTATAGTCAGGAACTCTGGGTGGTGACCAAAAGAACAAGATCACGGTTACAGGCGGCTGACATGAGTTTCCTCCGCAGGGTGGCTGGGTTCTCCCTTAGAGACAGGGTGAGGAGCTTGGTCTTCCAGAGGGGGCTCAGAGTAGAGCCACTGCTCCTCCACATCGAGAGGAGCCAGTTGAGATGGCTCGGTATCTGGTCAGGATCCCTCCTGGACACCTCCCTGGTGAGGTGTTCCGGGCACGTCCATCCGGGAGGAGGCCCAGGGGAAGATCCAGGACTTGCTGGAGGGACTATGTCTCCCGGCTTGCCTCGAGTTTCCTCCCAAGGAGCTGGCCCAAGTGGCTGGGCGAGGGAAAGATTGGGTCGCTCTGCTTAAGCTATTGCCCCCACGACCCAACCCCAGAGAAGCGGAAGAAGATGGATGGATGGATGGATGGTTAGAAATTCATCATCATTAACATAATTAAAGGCTTTAAAATAGCAGTCTGGGTGGAATTATTCTTTTTAATATGCTTCACTTAGTTAATAAAATTACTTAAACAAATAAAAAAATATTTTGATATGTTGAAATGGTCTTTGTCACTTGCAGTTAAGTACTTCCTGCCGATTGAAATGTTTTTAACTAAGAAAAATCACCAATCTATTTGTTGTTTAATAGTAGATCCCAAGTTTTGTTTTGTTCCAGAAGGTTCCTCTAACTACCAGAGGTGTGGACTCGAGTCACATGACTTGGTCTTGAGTCATACTCAAGTCATTAATTTTGTAACTCTGGACTTGACTTGAAAATATGTTAAAAGAGTATGACTTGACTTGGACTTCCACACTAATGACTTGGGACTTGACTTGGACTTGAACCTATCTTCTTGAAAAGACTTGAAATTTTACCCAATAATCATAGTTTTAAATATAGTTTATTTTAAAATTGTGCACTTTTATATAATTTTACCCATCCAGTGGTGCTGATCCTGTCTTAACAAGCGGAGACTGTTTCTGGGTATACATGTGTGCTGGAGCTGCAGGAGAGCCAGTCAGATTGCTATATTTGAACCCACCCAACCCACTTTTTGCTCTGTAGCCACAATAGACACCTCTTTTTGTCTGATTTTTCAAACCGGAAACGTAGTCGAGTAACACTCTAGAAGGTTGTGAGTTGCTCTTTTACTAAATACCTGTGTCTCTTAAAAATCTAAATATAATTTAAAAAATCTAATCACCTATACTATTTTGGTAACATCGCTTCATACCTTAGCAGTGAATCTTTGAAACTATAGTTCAAAGGAAGACTAATCTAACTAGCTAAATTAGATTAAACTTTACAATATGGAGGTTCAAGTTCAGTTAAAACTTTTTCCACATTTTATAACTTACACTTGTTTCACCGGGTGTTCAAATAAAAAAAAAAATCAAAAAGAACACAGGGGTTTATGATTTACACTGAAAATTAAATAGCAACATTGCTTTTAAAAAAAATTCTCAAAATGACTCAAAATTCGACATTTAAGACTAGGGACCTGACTTAAAACTTGCCAGCCTTGACTTGAGACTTGACTCGGACTTACCTGTATTTTCTTGAGACTTGACTCGAGACTTGAGGATGATGAGTTGAGACTTACTTGAGACTTGCAAAGCAATGACCTTGTCCCACCTCAGTTAACTACTGACCAGATGAGTTGACAGCCCCACTGGCCCTTAAGCTGTGCCTTAAGAGGGGCATTTCTCTAATCACAGTTCATGCCCTTTCACATGACATCAGTTTTGAATGAAGGGAACGGTTTGGCCTCTGGGTAGCTGAACTGTGTGCTGACCTTTTGTCTGCACACTGTACATGATCTCTAAACATATCAAGTAGATTTTTTTTCTCTCTTCATGAGTTGTAAACCTAGCATCAGGACATTTACAGTACTTTATTTTTTCAGCTTTTACAATCTATTTGAATTTGAAACAATCTTTTTTTTTAGATAAAGATTTGAAATTCTGCATAAATTGTCTGAAACGGCATTTTGCATCCGGTTTCTTTCCTGATTTGATTGTGCTGATATGATCCTGTCACGAGAGCCTGATTGAAAATGCCACCTTAAATACCTGTTCCTTCCTTTATGACACGGAAACTGAGGTAATCTCCTGTGATCGCATTGACATAAGTGAATGAAATGATGAGCAAATGGAGAGACGGCAATTGGGACAAATCACCTTCAAAATTGAACGAGACAAGGCTTTGATTGTAATCTCCATGTGGACTTTTGGAGCTGGAGGGTCTATGATGATGTGAAACGTGAATATATATTATCCTAATTTCAACTGAGTGAGACAGTGAAAAACAACAATTTTAATGTAAGCAGTATGCATAAATAAGCACATCCAATAAAGGTACGTTTTATTTTTAAACAGTCTATTTTCAGAGATTTTAGTCAACCATTTTAGTCAATCTGTCTGACTTAAACAGCAGCGAACCACGGCAGGAAGACCTATGTTATGTGTATTATCAGCATTACATTTATATCAAGCATTAGTGAAGGGATTAGTGGAAAAAAAAGGAGAATGCTTTTTTGCACATCATCACCCAAACAAAGCTGACATTCAACATAAAGTTCTGAAATGTTTTTGTAAACAAGTGACATTAAGAGTATTGCTTTTAAGTTTCAAACCTAGATAATGCACCATTGTGTAGGCTGTTATTATGCAATGTAATTATAATTTGGATTTTAGGCAAGGTGCAAAATGATCAAGAGCATACCATGTTTTCTTTCTTTTTGCCACAATGGAATCTATCCCTCCTTTCACAATAAATAAGACATATACATTAATGAAATAAAAAAACAACTGTGATTTTGCCAGTACCTAGGATAGCTAAGCAGGTTCTAATAGTATGACATATGTAAACCATGCCAAGTGGAATCATTGGTTTTCACAAATGTTTAACCTGCATTTATTCTGTTTAGATGTAATGTTGTCTGTCCAGAAGTCCCAATTATTTTACTTAAAACAAAGCATTATAGTATTGGAATAAAGTGTACATCACAAAAAAGGCGAAACAAAATGTTCATAAGCCAATAATTTTGCCTTATTTCAATAGGTGGAATGAAATGATTATCACAAATGTGGGCTAGAGCAATATGTTAAGGTCAAAATGCAAGAAATCAATGAAAATTTGTTTCAAACTGAAATAGATTTTTAAAAATAATATTCATAATAATCAATAAACATCCATAATAACTATGTGACCAGGCTATCTGTACTGACAATAATGGCTTTTACCAATGGATTTGTCTGTTCTCCATATTTTCAAGCACTGTAGCAAAACAGTGTTAAAATTCATTTTGACAGTTTGCATGACAGATGATGAAGTAAAATTTTGAATGTGCTAAATGGGCTCTTGATGTGCTTTATCTGTCTTCATATGGTTGACATGCCTAATGCTGGTCGAACATTTTAAATCACATGAAAGTCTAAACATGTATGTTACTCTAATTTCAATGAAACAAATTCCCATTTCACTTGGAATCAAAAATCTTGCCGCAAGTTTTCCAAGCAAGCCACATTCTATGCATCTCCACTCTGTCGGCTCAGCCTCATGAGCAATTGGTCATGCAGTTTCCTCTCCCTAATAAGCTGTGAATCATATTATTTGTATCTTGTCTGAAAACAAAATAATAACACACCAGTATCCTAGTGCATGGTGCCCTACATAAATGTTTTCTTGGAGGAAGAGACACCGTTGTGAATGTTTGCACATTTAATCTTGAACCATCTAAACCTCTGTCACTGTATGGCATACAGTCACAGTAATAAAAAAAATCTCTGGTTCTTAAATACATCCAGCTGAATTGTTTTGGCTCGACAAATGCCTTTGAGGGTGTTTTTTATCCATTTATTTATAAAATCCTATACATTATATATTGCTTTTAAAATGTTATGTCACTGTCAAATATCAACAAGCATAGTAAGAGTGGAGAAGTATGGAGGTTTGAAATACTGACCTTAAGGTTAAGAGACAACTACACACTTACTGATGTTATGCTGTTGAAGCAGTCTACAGCAGTTTCCCTGTTATCAAGAATATTAATGTTGGCAAAAGGTTTGGATTTCCTCCCACACTTTTGTATCCAGACACTGTTCCACATAATTTATAATCACAATTTCTTGGGATTAATAAATCAATATAAAAAATGGATGTATACATATAATACAAAATTTGGGATAAATATGAGGCATATGACATACTGTATGTGTCTTATTGCATGTATTCAACATGTTTTTATGTTTTTTTTCCCTTTCTCTTAGGATCTGTTTGACCATCAGTGGAATTAAAAACAGGTACTTTTAAAAAGCAAATTTCTCCAAAGAAAAATAAACTGGATTTCAAAGGATGATTATAAAGCTAAAAAATGAAAAGTCAGCTTTCCCGGTTTTGCTCAGATAAAGCCTTATTTGTTTAATGACTGTAGTCATACTGTTTCTTTGGCTTTAATTAATGTAATAATTTGGAACAAAGTTTGCTAATTGATTTGGCTTTCTTTTTTTTTGTGTGAATGTCATGATCACTTTTTGGTGCTTATTTCAAAGAAGAGATTAATTGCTTTTTTCTAAGTTTACAGATTCTCAGGACCCCAAAAGTATCTATCTGGTTTAATATCAAATGTTTTGACCTAAAGGGTTTCATCGCGTATGTAATAATACATTTAGTATGTAATATTAGATTTTATGTTTATTGAAGTGAAGGCTCCTTTTTAAAATCATCTCCCCAGACTTGAGTCAAAGAATTGGCCTTTATGAATACTCCAATATTCAAAGTACACAGGTCTGTAGCACTTTCATTTCATGCCATGACTCATATACTGACCTTCTACATAATTCTACATTACCAATATATTGAGAGCAGGACAATATATAAATTTCCAGTACAAATGTAGACCTTGTACTTAATTTCTTTCATCGCCTTGTTCACGGACATGTAAATTCATCCAATGAATTGCACATTAACTTCAGTTGCCATTAAGTGTATTTTTTGCTTCAAGACTGTAATCTTGCTTTTTATCCAAGGAGCAATATTTCCTAGGCAGCTGTAAATTTGGTTTTACATCATTTTCCACTTTCTAAAATGCTAAAATGTCAAGCTTGAGAAACTGATGCAGCAATACGCAGAGGTTGAAGAAGAACATAGCCTATCAGACATATTATAAACATCATCAGCTCGGACGGCCATTGCTTTCTGCAACCAAAGGGCTGTTGTGAAACCTTTTTTCTTTTATCTTATCAAAAAATGCATTCCTTGGAACATAAATTTCTGTTACATATTTGAAGGTTGTGTTGCTTTTGCTTCACATTTTCTGTAGTGTGTGGATATTAGAAATAAGTCTGAATAAAATACATAGACTTCTATTACATAAGGAAAGGGTATTTTACTTTTACCATGGTCTCAATATTGCCTGTTCTTTTATTCTGGTCTATGTTTATTCATCAGCTGACTGTCTGGAGATTGAAATGCTCTATGAGTGCCTCCAAGTAGCAAAATAGTTATTACTCTGATAAGTTCATGTCAGGCTGCCACTAGTTTATTTATTCAGTATGCAGAACATAGAAAATCTTCATTAGTACAGACAAAGCATCTGCATAACATAATATGAGAAGGGTCCCGAAAAAAAGCCTGATGTCCCCACTGCAACATTTGAGTGTTACCCTCACACTGAGTCTATCAGTGGCACATGCAGTTGAAACTAAACATATTTTTTATTTTATTTACAAAGCTCAACGTTTTGGCCTGCATACCAATGCCACGTGTAACAGAAAACTAACATACCACCCCACCCTAAACTCAGCATGGTTTCCTTGGAACATGTTGGCTTTGAGTAGCATTTTTTTGGGAGCAGAGTGGTTTTTGATCAGCAGGCAAGTTGATCATAACAGATGGGAAGGGGAATTGAACTAAAAACAGGAGCTTAATATGGGCCAGTCTTGGAAAAGAAAAAAAAAAGAAAAAGATCCATTCGGAGCTGGGTTGGAGGTGAACTTTTCAGGAGTACAACAACCCTAAAGGTAAAGCTGGGGCTACACTATTATGGTTTAAATCAAATCTTGTGTTGGAAAGTCCAGCCAAGATCCAAAGCTGGTCTCTGAAGAACTTGGAAATTGCTCTTTTATATGGTTGCCCATATTGCAAAAATTGACAACATTTATTATAGTAATAATAATAAATACTTTGAAGGTGCCAGTTTACACCGTTTGTTTTTGTTAAACTTTATATTATTCACTATATACAGTGGGGGAAAAAATATTTAGTCAGCCTCCAAATGTGCAAACATGTCCAAAAGTTCTCCCACTTACAAATAAGAGAAAGGCCTGTAATTCTTGTCATACTGTAGGTATACCTCAACTATGAGACATAATGAGAAAAAAAAATCTAGAAAATCACATGATCTAATTTATTTGCCAATTATGGGGGAAATAAGCAATTGTTCAATAACAAAAGTTAATATCAATACTTAATTTACACTTTGTTGGCTATGACAGAGGTCAAGATGTTTTCTGTACTGTAAGTCCTCATTTTCTATGGGGCTGAGATCTGGAGTCTGGCAAGGCCCCTCCAGGTCATCTGAATGCTTCTTACACTGTGTTTGGGATTATTTTAATCTTCAATGCCCTTGCTGATGGAAGGAAGTTTTCACTTAAAATTTCACAATGCATGGCCCCATTCAGTCTTAACTTTACACAGCTCAGTTATCCAGGGGCCTTTGCAGAAAAAAGTCTGCTGTTTCCACCCCCATGCTTCACAGTAGGTCTGGTGTTATTTGGATGGAATTCAGTATTCTTTCTCCTCCAAACACCACAAGTAGAGTTTTTACTAAAAAGTTCTGTATTGATTTTATCTGACCATATGAAATTTTCCCATTCCTCTTCTGGATCATCCAAAGACTCCTTAGCAAACTTCAAACAGGTCTTGACATGTACTGGCTTCAGCAGGGGGGCACCTCTGGCACTGCAGGATTTCAGTCCTTGTCGGTGTAGTGTGTTACTGATGGTAGCCTTTGTTACTTTGGCCCCAGCTCTCTGCTGGTCATTCACTGGGTCCCCCCCCCCCCATTTTTGTTCACTGTTCTTGTGATCATTTGGACCCCATGGGGGGAGATCTTTCGTGGAGCCCCAGATCAAGGGATATTATCAGTGGTCTTGTATGTCTTCCATTTTCTATTGCTGCTACTGTTGATTTCTTCACACCAAGCTGCTTACCTATTGCAGATTCAGTCTTCCCAGCCTGGTTTAGGTCTACAGTTTTGTTTCTGGTGTCCTTTGACGGCTCATTTGTCTTGGTTATAGTGGACTTTTGAATGTGTTTGTTGTGGACAGGTGTCTTTTATACTGATAAGTTCAAACAGGTACCATTAATATGGGTAACGAGTGGAGGACAGAGGAGGCTCTTACAGAAGAAGGTATAGGTCTGTGAGAGCCAGAAATCTTGTTTGTTTGTAGGTGACCAAATACTTATTTTCAACTATAATTGGCAACTAAATTCTTAAAAAAGTCAGACCATGAGATTATGGTGGTGGTGGTGGTGGGGGGGGGGGGTTGGTTTTAAATTGTGTTTCTCACAGTTGAAGTATATCTATAATGAAAATTTCAGTCGTCTCTCATCTTTTTAAGTGGGAGAACTATCACATTTGGTGGCTGACTAAATACTTTTTTTGCCCCACTTTTACTAGCTTCTTCAGCTTTTATGGAGAGTATAACAAATTCTTACATGGTTGGATATGTCTTTATAAGTCATGACATGTCTACAGATACTACACCACAACTGTACTGATAAGGTATTTAACCAGTATAAAGTGCCTAACGGGAGTCTAATACCTCCCGTGATACGTATTTACATATTATTCACTACGCTGTGTTCTGTTTCAAACTGCCTTTATTTCTCCTCCCTTCTGTTCGACCGTTACTGGGACAGCTGAGGAGAGTGGCCGTGATAACTGCCATTAGCGTGCCACTAGCTGGGTGTTAATGTGCAGTTTCTCCAGTATTCCATTCAGCACCATGTTATTACCTCTGTCCAGATGTCACTAGAAGGGAAGGGCCAGCCTTTGTGCATTTGTGTATCTGGTTTTACTGTCTCATTCTCTCTTTCTGACCCTCTCATTTTTTTCACACTCCCAGTCCACTTCACCATTGCATTTATGTTCTTCATTTAGTACAGTTAAAAGTATTTTGTTAGAATTTCCCCACCAATGTAGCTAGTTTACCGCTATTGTAAAGATTGCAGTGATTTGCAATCATACTTTCAAAGTGGTTGGCACTGTGAATATCGAAATTCTATTTCACAACCTTTTTTGTTCGTACTGCATGTCCAAAAATTTTAAATATTCCTCATGAACATATGGTGTTTTTCATGCTAGCCTATACTTATATTTGCCTATTCATGTGTCTTTTTCAACATTATCAGAGGCTGCTGAGATACAGCACTGTATCAACCTACTTGCTTGGGCTAATGTGTTCTCTAATTGCCTGGACAGACAGGGAGAGGTCCAAGCTCCATTTGGCCAGTCGATTCCAAGCAGCTTTGTTTCCCCATCATTTAGCAGATGAGGCACATAATATCTACAAAAATGAGAAAAGTATGTTGGATTTAAAAAAAACAGAATGCAGATAGGCATTGTAGTAGTGTGTGCAACATTTCCTTCTATAATAAAAATATTTGATAGAGACAAAGTGTATGCTATGCATGCTGTTCTTTAAATAAAGCATATGTTCACAGCAAGCTATAGTCTTAACTCTAACCAACATTCAAATGTAGTTTTTATTATTATTTGTTTTGGCTGAATTTATCAGGGGAGGTGTAGTGACAAGGTGGCTTTAGACAGTAAAATGGTGCCATTAGTGACTTATTGTTGCTCTGGGCCTGTGGAACAAATGCTTATTGAATTTGCAGTCTCTCTCAAGTCTTTTAATTGTGTTGCCTCTAGAGTAGGTGAAGAAAGAAACAAACAACAGAATTTTTCTCTTATTAATTCACCTTCCTTGGTGGGAAAGGCTGTGATCACTCGCTGAAGGCACAAGAAGGGAACAAATATTTAGCATTTGGTTTGTGTTAAAAGTAAAAGTTACTAGTAGTTTGCAATGTATATGCTGTGTAAGGGTATTTCCTACCTTAATGTCTTTTTTAAGATAATAAATCACATTTTAGTAAGTGCCAAAGATAAACCGGCTTAACAAAAATGCTGTTTACAAAAGATGATTTAAATAATTAGGTTGAAAAACTAACCCAAAAAACATAGCCATATGTGTAAAAGAGATTCCCAGTAACCCTAAGAGCTGGTGCTGCCACCCTTGCTGGCACCACCTGGCATCAGTCATTTGTGAAAACTGTGTGTAAAGCCTTTTTGCATCAATGTGGAATAATTTTAACCCACCCTTCTTTGCAGAGCTGTTTTGCTTTGTTTGGATCATCCTGCTGCATAACCCAAGTACACTTGAAATGTAATAGCTTGAAATTATTTTCTGGTAGAGTGCAGAAATTATGGTTCCATCAGTTATACCAATCTGTACAGATCCTGAAGCAGCAAAGCATACACAGGCTATTCCAATACCAAGCATCATGGGCTTCTTTTTTCCGAAATGGTGTAATAGTTTTTCACCTAAAATAAGGGTTGCACACCTTCCAAAACAACCATACTTTGTAACCCTGTAGTTTCCAAAAAGCTTCGGGGATCATTAAGACATAATTTGGTCAATGTGAGATGGGGTTTGTTTTCTTTTTTGTTAGCAGTGGTCTTGGAATTCTTCTATAGATGTCATTTTTGCCCAGTCTCCTTTTTATTGTTATATCATGAGACAAATGCCTTAGCTGAGGCAACTGAGACCCAGAGTGCTCATGGGACCTTTGTTCTCTTGGATGAGTCACTGATTCAGTAAACCAATTACTCTTGGGGCGGCTCAACTGTGTTTGATGTTTTCTTAATTTGTAGATATTAGCTTTGACCATGGTCCTAAAGCCATATATTGTGTCACCCTTCAATACTCACGGATGCCAATTACTTCATTGTCTGTTATAGAATGATGTGTTGCATTTTGCCATGACTTTGACCGTTCATATATAAAATCAGTACTTGAAAACTGCTTTTTTGTCTTTATCCAGCTTATATTTTTCTGATTTTAAACCAACTGTATCATGCAAGTACGACAAAAAAGCAGTGACAGAAGAAATGTGGGAAAAAACTAATAGTTTTTTTTACAGCACCAGCTATTAAACACCATTTGTATGGTGGCCATGGATTTCAACAGCTAAATACCGCAGCGACGAATGGGACAAAATGTCAGATGATTTTCTTTACAAAATCAAAATTCAGTAAAAATAAAATATAACCAGTGCAAGATTTTACAGCAATATGAAACAATGGAGCAGTGTGAGTTTCCCTTACAATATTGAAACAAAATAAAAACATAGCAACAGCTTGGCTTAGAGTGCTGTAAATAGAACCTGAACTTGGAGGGCTTATTAGTTGTACTTAATTAAGTACAAACTGTGTGGCTTCAATTGTACCCACTGCGCAAAAAGTGCGCTAGAAAACGTTTAAAAGACATAATTTCTGAACGTCCAGAACACGTTCTACGATGGGCCAGAATGAACGTTTTTAATACATCTTTTTTGTACGTTGTTATGACGTAATTTCTGAACGGCCACAAGACGTGCTCATGAGGGCCAAATTGGAAGTTATTGATAGGTCTCTTCTGAACGTTTAACGGACGTAATTTCTGAACATCCAGAACACGTACTACGATGGGCCAGAATGAACGTTTTTAATACGTCTTTTTTGTACGTTGTTATGTAATTTCTGAACGGACACAAGACGTGTTCATAAGGGCCAGATTGGAAGTTATTAATAGGTCTCCTCTGTGGTTGATATGCCATTTCTAAATATCCAGAAGACATCTTCAGATGGACCAAAACGCCTTTTGATGTCCCTGTGACTTCAACTCCATACCTATAGTGGTAGTCATCAGAGGGGCCAAAAGGTTTTTCTGTTTCTTGGATATGAATAACATCCCTTTAAAACTTCATATAAGTGTCATGACTGTAGATTTTAAAAACACAAAATGCTCACAACATAGTGTACAAATACACTGGCCAACAAACTAAGAAAAGAACAACAGAACCTCTAAACTTTTCAAACTACTTAAACTATCTACACCCCACAATTGGCTCATGGGTTGTACGAGCGTCCTACTACTCGCCATGGCGCATGTTTCAAATGGTCCGCAGCCGCCATTCGGATCTGCGCCTCAGTCGCGCCCCACTGTTTCACAGCCTCTGAAACAACAAAACCATAAATTAACTAGTGCAAATTTGCAATACCACAGAACCATGTTTTCAGAAACCTTTATAGGCCTATGTGTGCACACATGCAGTGCAACCCCCAGTAGTCTCAAACTATTCAAGCCAGCAATATGACAATGTGAACAAAGTGAAAACTTAGAGTAGGTTTTTTGAATCTGTTTCGTTCAGAACAGTGTATAGCAGAAAAAATATATTCAAATTACCTTTAATAGCAGAAAACACTTCTGTGTTCTCTATGCAATTTTTGTTCCTTTTCCCCTTTCCCCTCATATTAAATTTGGTCATCAGGAGGTTGGTGAAGAGTCTAATCCAGGACAAATGGAAGTCAGTTAAAGATATCAAAAGCAAATAAATCCTTCCTCAATCAAGTGGTCTGCTCCACTGTCCAAAGACGTGCAAGTGGCGAGATGGGGGTTATGTGTGTGACTTTTTTTTAAGATGGGTGTGTGGTTTTAATTGATACAGTTGCTCTCCCTTGTTGGTTTGCGGCGTTATGACAACCAAACCTGCGTGGTCAGTGGAACAATTGTTCCCGCGGAGTTTGATGCAGGGGGGTGTCATGGGATCCAGTGCCAGCCTTTGAAGAGGTGACTGTTCATACTTGTTGAAGATTACAGTTAAGATCCAGAGGTTGTAATACCCAGCATTGTCTTCCAGCATTTAAACGCATCATGTACACACAAATTTTTTTGTCTCCATATGTCTAATGAGTCTCAAAACTCCTTGTGCAGTTGTAACTCTGATCTGTGCGTAAATTGGGTTTTATGGGGTACATGGGTGAATTTTACCAAACACAAGTACCCGAAGTTACACACAAAATGTATTTTACAGTTTAAAAATCTGGTTTTACACATACAAGTACCGAAAGTTACAAAGAATAAGGCTGACATAAGTTACAAATCAGGTACTGTACTATGCACTCATAGTTTTAAGCAGATTTTTGGGGAGATTTTTTCCCCTAATTCTTCCCTTCCAACACACCCCGATTATCGGGATGGCTCTCAAAATAATCCTAACTGATTTTCATGCCATGAGTGGTGTGCTCAGAGCGCTTTGGTCTGCTCAGAAAGACGTAGAGACTGCTTAACACACATATCGCGGACATTCAGCAAGTTGAATTGTCTATCCCTGACAATATAGCGTCTGTGATGTGTTGCGAGGACAAACGAGCATGTATCTCGTTAAATGGGATGTTTAAAAAAATATATATAATAATACATTTTATTTGAAAGCGCCTTTGAGGACAACCAAGGACACTGTACAAATCAGAAAACATAAAAATTCAAAATACACATAAAACATCAGAACAAGTTAAAACAAGGTGCAATATGATAAGGTATGTGCATCACTGAGTGATATAAGACAAACGGAACAGATGAGTTTTGAGTCTGGATTTGAATAGTTGGAGATAATCTATGGCACGGAGGTCAGGGGGGAGAGAATTCCAGGGCTGGGGGGCAGAGCAGCTGAATGCTCTGTGCCCCATAGTCATGAGTTTAACGGGTGGAATAGAGAGCTGGAGAGTAGAGGAGGAGCGGTGCGGCTGGAGTGGCCACATGAATATGGTCAGAAATCTAGGAAGGGGCCAGGCTATGAAGTGCTTTAAATGTAATGAGGAGTATTTTAAAGTTGATTCTTTGCTTTATGGGAAGCCAGTGGAGTTGTTGCAGAGTAGGAGTGATGTGGTGAAACGTCGGAGTCTGGGTTATGATGTGAGCAGCAGAGTTTTGGAGGAGCTGCAGTTTCTGGAGGGATTTATTGGAAAGACCAAAGAGAAGTGAATTGCAGTAATCGATCTGAGAGGTGATTAGGCTGTGTTAGAGGATAGCAGTGGTGTGGGGGGTGAGTGAGGGACGAAGACGAGAGATATTGCATAAGTATGCAGATCGAGTGATGCTATTGATGTGTGACCGGAAAGATAGTGTACTGTCGAGGATGACGCCCAGGCTCTTGAGGGGAAAGAGAAATGGATGAGTTATTAATGACTATAGAAGAGCATTTAGATTTGGAGAGAATGGAGGGGGTACCAATAAGAAGGACTTCTGTTTTGGAACTGTTAAGATTGAGAAAATTTGCAGAGAACCAGCAATGAATTTCTTGTAAGCAGAGGGTGAGGGAGTATGTAGGGAGAGACTCGGGTGGTTTAGTGGAGAGGTAGAGCTGGTGTCATCGGCATAGCAATGAAAAAGAATATTGTATTTACAGAATATGTGACCGAGTGGGAGAATGTAAATGATGAAGAGGAGGGGTCCCAGGACAGAGCCCTGAGAGACCCCAGCAGAAACGGGGGAGGAGTCAGACCTATGGGATTTGAGTTGGATAAACTGTGTGCGACCAGATAAATACGAAGTGAACCATGCTAGGGGGGTGTTGGTTAAGCAGATGGAGGAGAGTCTGTGAAGGAGGATGGAGTGGGAAATGGTATCAAACACTGCTGTGAGATCAAGGAGAATGAGGATGGAGAGCAACCCGGAATCGCAGGCTACAAGCAGGTCGTTTTTTTATTTTAAGGAGGGCTGTTTCAGTGCTTTGGAGGGAAAAA
>JAPXFQ010002815.1:22500-24436 GCA_028564705.1 Apricaphanius iberus | reverse complement strand
AAATATTTTTAGCTTTTAGGTGTGAAAATAAAGTTGGCAAGATCCATCCATCCATCCATCTTCCTCCGCTTATCCGGGGTCGGGTCGCGGGGGCAGTAGCCTAAGCAAGGAGACCCAGACTTGCCTCTCCCCGGCCACTTGGGCCAGCTCCTCGGGAGGAATCCCGACGCGTTCCCAGGCCAGCTGGGAGACATAATCTCTCCAACGGGTCCTGGGTCTTCCCCTGGGTCTCCCCCCGGTGGGACATGCCCGGAACACCTCACCAGGGAGGCGTCCAGGAGGCATCCTGACTAGATGCCCGAGCCACCTCAACTGGCTCCTCTCGATGTGGAGGAGCAGCGGCTCTACTCTGAGCTCCCTCCGGATGACCGAGCTTCTCACCCTATCTCTAAGGGAGAGCCCAGCCACCCTACGGAGGAAACTCATTTCAGCCGCCTGTATCCGTGATCTCGTTCTTTCGGTCACCACCCAGCGTTCGTGACCATAGATGAGGGTAGGAACGTAGATCGACCGGTAAATCGAGAGCTTCGCCTTTCGGCTCAGCTCTCTCTTCACCACGACAGACCGGTACAGCGCCCGCATGACTGCAGACGCCCCACCAATCCGTCCATCGATCTCCCGCTCCATTTTTCCCTCATTCGTGAACAAGACCCCCAGATACCTAAACTCCTCCACTTGAGGAAGGACCTCATCCCCAACCCGAAGAGAGCACCCTACCCTTTTCCGACTCAAGACCATGGTCTCGGATTTGGAGGTGCTGATCCTCATCCCAGCCGCTTCACACTCGGCTGCGAACCGCTCCAACGAGAGCTGTAGATCACGTTCAGACGAAGCCAACAAGACCACATCATCTGCGAAAAGCAGAGACCCGATCCTGAGGTCACCAAAACGGATCCCCTCAACACCTTGGCTGCACCTAGAAATCCTGTCCATAAACGTTATGAACAGGATCGGTGATAAAGGGCAACCTTGGCGGAGTCCAACTCTCACTGGAAACGAGTCCGACTTACTGCCGGCAATGCGAACCAGACTCTGACACCGGTCATATAGGGACCTAACAGCCCGTATCAGAGGGCCTGGTACCCCATACTCCCGGAGTACCCCCCACAGGACACCCCGAGGGACACGGTCGAACGCCTTCTCCAAGTCCACAAAGCACATGTAGACTGGTTGGGCGAACTCCCACGCACCCTCCAGGACCCTGCCGAGGGTGTAGAGCTGGTCCAGTGTTCCACGGCCAGGACGAAAACCGCATTGTTCCTCCTGGATCCGAGGTTCGACTATCCGTCGTACCCTCCTCTCCAGAACCCCTGAATAGACCTTACCAGGGAGGCTCAGAAGTGTGATCCCCCTGTAGTTGGAACACACTCTGTGGTCCCCCTTTTTAAAGAGGGTTGGCAAGATACCCTGCATTATCCTTTCGGGTGGAAAAGCTTACAGCACCTAGTATTCCTAGGCAGTCTCCCATCCAAGTACTAACCAGGCCCGACCCTGCTTAGCTTCTGAGATCAAACGAGATCAGGCGTACAAGGGTGGTGTGGCTGTAAGCTGAAAGCCTGCAACAAAGAACTTCTTTAAACTGTCACAAAGCTGGGTTTAAAGCGTGGTAAGTTGTTACAACTATTTCTTCTGTATTGTTTTCATCACAAGTACTAAGGGCTCAAAAAAATATTTTTAGCTTTTAGGTGTGAAAATAAAGTTGGCAAGATACTCTGCATTCTCCTTTCTGGTGGAAAAAATGTACAGCACCTGGTATTCCCAGGCAGTCTCCCATCCAAGTACTAACCAGGCCCAACCCTGCTTAGCTTCTGAGATCAAACGCGATCAGGCGTACAAGGGTGGTGTGGCCGTAAGCCAAAAGCCTGCAACACAGAACTTCTTTAATCTGTCACAAAGCTGGGTTTTGTTGGCTCCTAGTTCCCATGCGATCGGCACT
>JAPXFQ010002815.1:15000-17500 GCA_028564705.1 Apricaphanius iberus | reverse complement strand
CTCCCAACCAAGTACTAACCAGGCCCAACCCTGCTTAGCTTCTGAGATCAAACGAGATCAGGTGTACAAGGGTGGTGTGGCCGTAAGCTGAAAGCCTGCAACAAAGTACTTCTTTAAACTGTCACAAAGCTGGGTTTAAAGCGTGGTAAGTTGTTACAACTATTTCTTCTGCATTGTTTTCATCAGAAGTACTCAGGGCTAAAAAAAAATATTTTTAGCTTTTAGGTGTGAAAATAAAGTTGGCAAGATACTGTGCATTCTCCTTTCTGGTGGAAAAAGAGTACAGCACCTGGTATTCCCAGGCAGTCTCCCATCCAAGTACTAACCAGGCCCAACCCTGCTTAGCTCCTGAGATCAAACAAGATCAGGCGTACAAGGGTGGTGTGGCCGTAAAGCCCAAACCTCAACAAAGTTACTTCTATTAATCCTCTCACAAAGCCTTGTTTGAAGCGTGCGCAATGGTTACAACTAATTTCTTCTGCATTGTTTTCATCACAAGTCTCAGGCTCAATAAATATTTTTTAGCTTCTAGGTGTGAAAATAAAGTTGGCAAGATACCCTGCATTCTCCTTTCTGGTGGAAAAAGTGTACAGCACCTGGTATTCCCAGGCAGTCCCCCATCCAAGTACTAACCAGGTCCGACCCTGCTTAGCTTCTGAGATCAAACGAGATCAGGCATACAAGGGTGGTGTGGCCGTAAGCCAAAAACTTGCAACAAACTACTTCTTTAAACTGTCACAAAGCTGGGTTTGAAGCGTGGTGCAATGTTACAACTATATCTTCTGCATTGTTTTCATCACAAGTACTCAGGGCTCAAAAAAATATTTTTAGCTTTTACAGTGTGAAAAAGTTGGCAAGATACCTGCATTCTCCTTTCTGGTGGAAAAATGTACAGCACCTGGTATTCCAGCAGTCACCCATCCAAGTACTAACCTGGTCTGACCCTGCTTAGCTTCTGAGATCAAACGAGATCAGGCGTACAAGGGTGGTGTGGCCGTAAGCCAAAAACTTGCAACAAACTACTTCTTTAAACTCTCACAAAGCTGGGTTTAAAGCGTGGTCAGATGTTACAACTATTTCTTCTGCATTGTTTCCATTACGAGTACTCAGGGCTAAAAAAAATATTTTTAGCTTTTAGGTGTGAAAATAAAGTTGGCAAGATACCCTGCATTATCCTTTCGGGTGGAAAAAGCTTACAGCACCTAGTATTCCTAGGCAGTCTCCCATCCAAGTACTAACCCGGCCCGACCCTGCTTAGCTTCTGAGATCAAACGAGATCAGAAGTACAAGGGAGGTGTGGCTGTAAGCTGAAAGCCTGCAACAAAGAACTTGTTTAAACTGTCACAAAGCTGGGTTTAAAGCGTGGTAAGTTGTTACAACTATTTCTTCTGCATTGTTTTCATCACAAGTACTAAGGGCTCAAAAAAATATTTTTAGCTTTTAGGTGTGAAAATAAAGTTGGCAAGATACTCTGCATTCTCCTTTCTGGTGGAAAAAGCGTACAGCACCTGGTATTCCCAGGCAGTCTCCCATCCAAGTACTAACCAGGCCCAACCCTGCTTAGCTCCTGAGATCAAACGAGATCAGGCATACAAGGATGGTGTGGCTGTAAGCTGAAAGCCTGCAACAAAGAACTTCTTTAAACTGTCACAAAGCTGGGTTTAAAGCGTGGTAAGTTGTTACAACTATTTCTTCTGCATTGTTTTCATCACAAGTACTAAGGCTCAAAAAAATATTTTTAGTTTTTAGGAGTGAAAATAAAGTTGGCAAGATACTCTGCATTCTCCTTTCTGGTGGAAAAAGCGTACAGCACCTGGTATTCCCAGGCAGTCTCCCATCCACGTACTAACAAGGCCCAACCCTGCTTAGCTTCTGAGATCAAATGAGATCAGGTGTACAAGGGTGGTGTGGCCGTAAGCCAAAAGCCTGCAACACAGAACTTCTTTAATCTGTCACAAAGCTGGGTTAGAAGCGTGGTAAAATGTAACAACTATTTCATCTGCATTGTTTTCATCAGAAGTACTCAGGGCTTAAAAAATATATTTTTAGCTTTTACGTGTGAAAATAAAGTTGGCAAGATACCCTGCATTCTCCTTTCTGGTGGAAAAAGCGTAAAGCACCTGGTATTCCCAGGGAGTCTCCCATCCAAGTACTAACCAGGCCCAACCCTGCTTAGCTTCTGAGATCAAACGAGATCAGGCGTACAAGGGTGGTGTGGCCGTAAGCTGAAAGCCTGCAACAAACTACTTCTTTAAACTGTCACAAAGCTGGGTTTAAAGCGTGGTAAGATGTTACAACTATTTTTTCTGCATTGTTTTCATCACAAGTACTCAGGGCTCAAAAAAATATTTTTAGCTTCTAGGTGTGAAAATAAAGTTGGCAAGATACCCTGCATTCTCCTTTCTGGTGGAAAAAGCTTACAGCACCTGGTATTCCCAGGCAGTCTCCCATCCAAGAACTAACCAGGCCCAACCCTGCTTAGCTTCTGAGATCAAACGAG
>JAPXFQ010002815.1:2500-12500 GCA_028564705.1 Apricaphanius iberus | reverse complement strand
AGTACTTCTTTAAACTGTCACAAAGCTGGGTTTAAAGCGTGGTAAGATGTTACAACTATTTCATCTGCATTGTTTTCATCACGATTACTCAGGGCAAAAAAAATATATTTTTAGCTTTTAGGTGTGAAAATAAAGTTGGCAAGATACTCTGCATTCTCCTTTCTGGTGGAAAAAGCGTACAGGACCTGGTATTCCCAGGCAGTCTCCCATCCAAGTACTAACCAGATGCAACCCTACTTAGCTTCTGAGATCAAACGAGATAACGCGTGCAAGGGTGGTGTGGCCATACTCCAAAGGCCTGAAACAAAGTACTTCTTTAATCTGTCACAAAGCTGGGTTTGAAGCGTGGTGCAATGTTACAACTATTTCTTCTGCATTGTTTTCATCATAAGAACTCAGGGTTAAAAAAAATATTTTTAGCTTTTACGTGTGAAAATAAAAATGGCAAGATACTCTGCATTCTCCTTTCTGGTGGAAAAAGCGTACAGCACCTGGTATTCCCAGGCAGTCTCCCATCCAAGTACTAACCAGGCCTGACCCTGCTTAGCTTCTGAGATCAAACGAGATCAGGCGTACAAGGGTGGTGTGGCCGTAAGCCAAAAACTTGCAACAAACTACTTCTTTAAACTGTCAAAAAGCTGGGTTTAAAGCGTGGTCAGATGTTACAACTATTTCTTCTGCATTGTTTCCATTACGAGTGCTCAGGGCTAAAAAATATATTTTTAGCTTTTAGGTGTGAAAATAAAGTTGGGAAGATACCCTGCATTATCCTTTCGGGTGGAAAAAGCTTACAGCACCTAGTATTCCTAGGCAGTCTCCCATCCAAGTACTAACCAGGCCCAACCCTGCTTAGCTTCTGAAGATCAAACAAGATCAGTTGTACAAGGGTGGGTGGCCGTAAGCTAAAGCCGCAACAAAGAACTTCTTGTAAACTGCACAAAGCTTGGTTTAAAGCGTGTTAAGTGTTTACAAACCTGTTTCATCTTGCATTGTTTTCATCACAAGTAACTCAGGGCTTCAAAAAAATATTTTTAGCTTTTAGGTGTGAAAATAAATTTGGCAAGATACTCTGCATTCTCCTTTCTGGTGGAAAAAGCGTACAGCACCTGGTATTCCCAGGCAGTCTCCCATCCAAGTACTAACCAGGCCCAACCCTGCTTAGCTCCTGAGATCAAACGAGATCAGGTGTACAAGGGTGGTGTGGCCGTAAGCCAAAAGCCTGCAACAAAGTACTTCTTTAATCTGTCACAAAGCTGGGTTGGAAGCGTGGTGCAATGTTACAACTATTTCATCTGCATTGTTTTCATCACAAGTACTCAGGGCTCAAAAAAATATTTTTAGCTTCTAGGTGTGAAAATAAAGTTGGCAAGATACCCTGCATTCTCCTTTCTGGTGGAAAAAGCGTACAGCACCTGGTATTCCCAGGCAGTCTCCCATCCAAGTACTAACCAGGCCCAACCCTGCTTAGCTTCTGAGATCAAATGAGATCAGGTGTACAAGGGTGGTGTGGCCGTAAGCCAAAAGCCTGCAACACAGAACTTCTTTAATCTTTCACAAAGCTGGGTTAGAAGCGTGGTAAAATGTAACAACTATTTCATCTGCATTGTTTTCATCAGAAGTACTCATGGCTTAAAAAAATATATTTTTTAGCTTTTACGTGTGAAAATAAAGTTGGCAAGATACCCTGCATTCTCCTTTCTGGTGGAAAAAGTGTACAGCACCTGGTATTCCCAGGCAGTCTCTCATCCAAGTACTAACCAGGCCCAACCCTGCTTAGCTTCTGAGATCAAACGAGATCAGGCGTACATATCTTTTATTATGAAAAAAAGTACAAAATTTGTACAATATTTACAATAAATTTACATTATTTACAATAACAAAAACCAACAGAAAAAAATAACGTATTTACAAAAAAAGAAGTTCAAAAATTTAAAACGAAATTTCCATTTTCTATTTTAACAAAGCTACTACCATTAACAAAACGTTTCTCAAAGTAATCATTATCCAAAAAATCTAATAAAGAACCAATATGTCTCAATAATAAGTTTTTGTAAATGGGTAAAATGGGGACTTTTCTTCCATCAAAGGTGCAAATGTTCCTTCGGATCCATATGCTTTTTCGCGCAAAACTCAAAATGAGGTTCAACAGGTTAATGTTTGCATTTGCTTTGAGTTTAAAACCGATGAAAAAAAACCATTTCCAGTCTCTTAATAATACCTTGATGTTCCACCTTCTATGAATAAGAGACCGACAGAAATCAACAAAATCAACTACTTGGCAACAGTCAAAAAACAAATGAAACAGGGTTTCAGTTTCCCTTTTACATACATCACATCGTTTTGACAGGTCTTGGCTGAATTTACTAATAATATTTTTCGTATAGAGTATATTATGTTTTATTTTAAAATCCAAATTTTCATTTCCACAATCATTAAATTTAATTTTGGGAGTATTCCAAATGCTAATTTGTTTCATTTGAAATTCTTTTTGCCAAAACAAATTTGCAGTGGGTGACAAGGCTGTTTTGCAAATTAATAGATCATAAATTTCTTTGGTTTTGATGGTTTCAAAACTGATATTTCTCCCTTTCAGATTTATAAAAAGGTTAGGCAGACCGATTAATCTGGAATCTTTAACTCCGGTGTTTATTTTTTTTAACCAAGTAGGCTTGATGGAAGATATAATGGAAGTCAGGACTTTGTGAACTTGTTTTCGTGTTATAGTACCATCAATCTCATTTAATTGATCAAAAATTCCTCCCTCTCTTAAGAAACCCGGCATATATTCTTTGGAAATGTCTTTAATCTGGACTATACCGGCCTTCATGAAAACCTTGTTGAAAAATACGTTTCCAGAGAGGCTTAAATTCCTATTAAGAAACAAGGGCTGTCTAAATATTTGATTAAGCGAATTGCATTCATAATGTAAATAAGGCAAGAATTTAGACCATGAAAGGAATAAACTTTTATAACAAACTGGAATCTCATCTAACAAAGAGCACCTTCTGCTGAGGTCCATAAAAAGACCCTCGTCGCCACAGCAGGTGGCTTTGTCGAGATTTTCTTTAAGGAAATGATGCCATGGGTGTTTTTCCTTGTCATATAGAAACTTTCTGATTTGCATAATTTGAAAAGCCTGTCTTTTAGATTCAATGTCAACTAGACTTAGACCACCATTATTATAACCGTTTATCAGAGTCATGTACCGAATTTGAACCTTTTTGTTATTCCATATGAATTTTTGTAAAAGAAGTTTGATTTCTCTAAAAGCCCAGGATGGTAATTCAAAAACACGTAAAATGTAAATGAGTTTTGAGAGGACTAAGGAATTTAATAAAGCCACTCTTCCATGAAGAGTAGCTTTACGACCAAACCATTTTGAGATGGTCTTTTTGATTTGGCTGATGGCAGTTGACCAATTTAAGTCTCTCACTCTGTTCAAACAAGGACCAATAAAAGTGCCCAAGATCTTGATAAAGTCGTCATTCCTTTCAAAGTTCCAACCACACTGAAAGTTTTTGGAGCTGCCAATAAACATTATACATGATTTTTCTATATTTAGTTTGGCACCAGAGGCCTTTCCATAAATGTCTATACACTCCATTACACTATCTACACTTGATGTATCTTGGAGAGTTAAGGTTATGTCATCAGCAAATTGATAAACTTTGCTATATATATTATCTTTTAAAGGGATTCCTTTAATTTGATTTTCATTCTTGATTAAAGTAGCTAATGGCTCTGCAACCACTGAGTACAGGAGAGCAGAGAGAGGACAACCCTGTCTCACTGATCTCTCAAGTCTAAAAGGAGCTGAGATAGTCCCATTTAGCTTAATACAACTGTTAGCATTTGCGTATATAATATGTAACCATCTTAAAAAAACTTTACCAAAACCAAACTTTGCTAGAACAGCTTTTAAAAAGGAGTGATCCACACGATCAAAAGCCTTTTGTAGGTCCAGATTTAAGACTATACCCTTTTTAAGGTTCATGTTCATATGATTTACGATGTCTCTCAGGGATAGCAAGGTGTCAGCAATGTCCCTACCAGGAATTGCATAAGCCTGTGTAGGGGCAATGATGTCAGGCATTATATATTTAAGCCTATTTGCAAGGATCTTTGTCAGAATTTTATACTCTGTGTTAAGCATAGTCAAGGGTCGATAATTTTCTAGCTTTTTTTTTTCACCTTTCTTATGAAGTAAAATGATCATACCCATTGAGATATTCTCATTCATAAAACATCTTTCTTCGATATCATTATATAGTTCCAACAAAAACGGAGCTAATAGATCGATATTTCCATCCATCCATCCATCCATCTTCTTAACCGCTTATCCAATTCAGGGTCACGGGGCAGCTGGAGCCTATCCCAGCAATTATCAGGCGTTAGGCAGGGTACACCCTGAACAGGACGCCAGTCTGTTGCAGGGCCAACACAGAAAGACAGACAACCATTCACACTCACATTCATTCCTACGGACAATTTAGAATGATCAATTCACCTATCATGCATGTTTTTGGACTGTGGGAGGAAGCCGGAGTACCCGGAGAGAACCCACGCATGCACGGGGAGAACATGCAAACTCCATGCAGAAAGGCCGGGATACGAACCCATGACCTTCTTGCTGCAAGGCAACAGCGCTAACCACTGCGCCACCGTGCAGCCCTAGATCGATATTTTCAATATAAAATTCAGTGGTTAATCCATCCATGCCAGGACTTTTATTCTTGTTCAAGCTTTTAGTAGCAAAGATAATTTCGTCAAAACTAATTTTGGTGTCACAAATTTGCCTGTCAATGATAGAAATGGTTTTATCAATTTTGGATAGCACTATAGCAGAGCATTCAATATCCACATCTTCCTTCATGTAAAGTTTTTGGTAATAATTATAGGCAGTTTTTATCAGATCCTCATGTTTATTTAATATCTTACCTTCAGTGTTAATTAGTTCAGTTAAATGATTTCTTTGTTGGATATTTTTCTCAAGATTGAAAAAGAAGCGGGATATTTTCTCTCCATTAACAATATGCTTAGCTCTACTCCTAATTTTTTCTCCTTCCCACTTTTCTTTATCAAGTTCTTTGATTTCACTCTCAAGTTTAAGAAAAGTTGTTTTATCCCTCTGGGGGTTTAACTCTATTTTCCTTGTTTCATTTTCTAATTCTTTCTTTAGGTTAAACAATTTTTTATTTTTATGAAAATGTTTAATTTTTGAAAACCTTATACTTTTAATTTTGATATGGTTTTTTAGGTCCACCCACCAGTCTTGAATACATTTGTAATCACTTTTGATTTCAGTCCAATATGAGATCAGCTTTTTAAGCATTTGTGAATAATTTTCGTCTCTTAATAAGCTATTGTTGAAGCACCATGAGCCACCATTTTTTGAACTCACTTTTCTCCCCACTGAGAAGGAGACTAAGGCATGATCACCAATAGACAAAAAAAGTGATCAACATTATATGCAAGGCTGGAAAGTGAGGCACTGACCAAGATTAGATCTATTCTTGACTGTTTTAGTGAATTCTGGACCATTTGCCTCCTTGAAAAGCCTCTTTTAGAGGGATTTTCAAACCTCCATAGGTCTATGAAATTATAATCATACATTAGATTTTGCAGAATAAGTCTTGAGGAGTCCGTTTTGAGATTGTCATAAACACCAATGTCTAAATTAGACATTTTGGTGTTAAAATCCCCGACAAGAATGGTGTTGTCAGTGCATAGAGCACGAGTCTTTTGGAAGAAAAGAGCCCTCTGAGTAGAATCATTGGGCGCGTAAATATTAACAAGGCGAAACTGAGTATCACTGTAGGTAAAATCAATTGCCAATGACCTCCCATCTGTAGCTGTATGTGCTAATTTTATGTTATTTAAAGCTTTTTCTCCAATCAAAATCGCAACACCACAAGATTTAGCAGAAAGATTAGAAACAAACATCTTGCCTAGCCATATTTTCCTGGCTTCATAAAGAAGCTCATCTGTCCAGTGTGTCTCCTGGAGACACCAAATGTCATATTTGAAAGTTTTAATTAAAGCTCTGAGCTTATCCATGTTTCTCAACCCATTTATATTCAGGGAAGCAACTTTCAAGGGACTCCCCATTGAAAAGAATCGGGGTGATGAGTAGCAGTACCTCGAGGAGACCCGGCTCCCCATCTCCAGCTCGCACAGGTCAGACGAGTCAAAAAGATCCAAGAGCCAGGAATTTGAAAAAGGCCAGGAAAAAACACGCAGATGCTCCAGGAAGCCAGGTTCAGCAAGGATCCTCGAGCATCGGAAACAGGATCCAAGTAGTCCAGAGGAGAAGAGGAGTCCAGAAGCCGCCCAATCCTCAACACATCTAGATCGCAGATGACGTTCCAGAGTTCCAAGCTGTAGCAAGGCTCCTCATCATAGGATCCATAAAAGCCACCCAGGTAAGGCTCACATCCGGTGAGGAGACACTCTGGAGGGCTACAAAAGGAAAGCCAGAACACAGCAGGCATCCAGTAAACAAAAAGGATAGAAAACCACAATAAAAAAGCAAAAAAGGAAAAGAAAAATTGGAGGCACAGGGCAAAAATGACGACCCCACATCCCAAGGCGATAAGGCAACTCAACCCAACATCTCCTCCGGGAGTTAGACCTGAAAGACAGCACACCCTACAAGGGAGCACAAAACAGGAGCAGAGACAAAAATGATTAGTGAAACCCATCATTTGTGTTTTTTCCTGGATTTCCTGGAGAACCTGCTCTCACCAGGCCGCTTAGGTATAGTTGGATTTAAAAAATCCATTTCAGAGTCAGAGGAGATGGTGGAAATAGATTCAGGGTGGGAATCAGGCACGGAAGGTGTCACAAAAACATGTCTGTCTGGGGCGAGTGGAGCAGGATTTGGGGAAGGAGAAACGGAGTTTTCCTCCATTCCCAAACTGCCTTTTCCCAAAATAATCGCACTCTGCTCAGTGCAATGCAACTTAGGCTTCTGACCAAGCAGGGCAGGCCCTCCTTCCAGATGTGTGTGTGGAAGGCCCGATTCACCAGGGGTAGAGTTAACCACCTTCACTCTCCCCTCCAGCTCCAGGGTAGCAGCCACATTGGATATGCCCCCTTTCACTGGGCCCTGAGGAGTGCCAAAAATCCTCGGCATGCGGCCCTCCCACACAGGAGCACACGCACCCACCGCACCAGAAGACTCCTCCACAATGCGCTCATTTTGCGCCATGTACAAGGGCTCCTCAGTGGAGGAAGCGGACTCCGCTTCAGCCAAGTTCTCACTTTCGTTGTTTGATTCGCCAAAAATCGAGTCTTTATTGCAGATACATTCTTTCATGTTGTTAAAACAAACTCTGCAATTCTCTGCCACAGCATCACACTCCCTTGCATAGTGTCCCTGTCCTTTACATTTATTGCAGGTGAACTCTGGACATTCCCGGAGGATGTGGCCGGCCTGCAGGCACAACCTGCACACCCGAGCCTGACGGTCATGGATCACGCGGAAGAACCGCGTTCCTGATTCAGTTAAGAATTTGGTGGAATATGGAAGAGAGGTAACTTGATCAGGGAATTTAACTTTTACAAACCGGGTACCGTCATATACATTTGTGCCAGGCCAAAGCCTACGCTTAATTTGAGAAATAATGGTAACTCCCCAGCCTTCGAGTTTTTCAATAATATCTTTATCCTCAATATAATTTGGCAGGTGTAGAAATGAGACCACCATCTCATTATTTTTTAAAGGTGAGGCAATAACCTTCGTGTCTCCCATTTTAAATCCTTCCATAAGGCGTTCTTTTGCCTTTTCATTTGATAAGGTTATTTCAAAGGAGCGCGGCCCAGTTGGCGTGCATCCTAAAATGCCGCCACACAGAAGCCTTATCGCCCTGATAAGACCAATAGGCGTCACCTTTTCCTGCCCCTCCAGATCGATTCTAACAGTTAATTCCTTCTTAATTTCAGTAATACTTATCTTTTCAAAGTTTTCTCCTTTGTCCGTCGTCATTCTTTCGTTGTCATTATCCTTTTCCATGGTCGAAGCCAGGTGGTCCGTCATATTAAGAAACAAAAAGCGCCTACCCCTACGGAAATTCTGTAGGGGAGGGATGGAGAAAAACTAGGTAAAACAAAAGAGAAAAAAACAAAGAAAAAGCTAGAAATAAACCAAAAATCCAAAAAGGCTCCGTGAGCACTCTGCTCCGATCCGTGTTGCCACACCAAACAATTCACCTCCAGAAAGTGGGCGTGTACAAGGGTGGTGTGGCTGTAAGCTGAAAGCCTGCAACAAAGAACTTCTTTAAACTGTCACAAAGCTGGGTTTAAAGCGTGGTAAGTTGTTACAACTATTTCTTCTGCATTGTTTTCATCACAAGTACTAAGGGCTCAAAAAATATTTTTAGCTTTTAGGAGTGAAAATAAAGTTGGCAAGATACCCTGCATTCTCCTTTCTGGTGGAAAAAGCGTACAGCACCTGGTATTCCCAGGCAGTCTCCCATCCAAGTACTAACCAGGCCCAATCCTGCTTAGCTTCTGAGATCAAACGAGATCAGGCGTACAAGGTTGGTGTGGCCGTAAGCCAAAAGCTTGCAACAAACTATTTCTTTAAACTGTCACAAAGCTGGGTTTAAAGCGTGGTAAGATGTTACATAAGAGACAGACTATTTCTTCTGCATTGTTTCCATCACGAGTTACTCAGGGCTAAAAAAAAATATTTTTAGCTTTTTAGGTATGAAAATAAAGTTGGCAAGATACCCTGCATTCTCCTTTCTGGTGGATAAGCTTACAGCACCTGGTATCCCAGGCAGTCTCCATTCCAATACTAACCAAGGCCCAACCCTGCTTAGCTCTGAGATCAAACGAGATCAGGCATACTCGGGTGGTGTGGCCGTAAGCCAAAAGCCTGCAACACAGAACTTCTTTAATCTGTCACAAAGCTGGGTTTGAAGCGTGGTAAAATGTAACAACTATTTCATCTGCATTGTTTTCATCACGAGTACTCAGGGCTAAAAAAAATATTTTTAGCTTTTAGGTATGAAAATAAAGTTGGCAAGATACCCTGCATTCTCCTTTCTGGTGGAAAAAGCTTACAGCACCTAGTATTCCTAGGCAGTCTCCCATCCAAGTACTAACCAGGCCCGACCCTGCTTAGCTTCTGAGATCAAACGAGATCAGGCATACAAGGGTGCTGTGGCCGTAAGCTGAAAGCCTGCAACAAAGTACTTCTTTAAACTGTCACAAAGCTGGGTTTAAAGCGTGGTCAGATGTTACAACTATTTCTTCTGCATTGTTTCCATTACGAGTACTCAGGGCTAAAAAAAAAAATTTTTAGCTTCTAGGTGTGAAAATAAAGTTGGCAAGATACCCTGCATTCTCCTTTCTGGTGGAAAAAGCGTACAGCACCTGGTATTCCCAGGCAGTCTCCCATCCAAGTACTAACCAGGCCCAACCCTGCTTAGCTCCTGAGATCAAACGAGATCAGGCGTACAAGGGTGGTGTGGCCGTAAACTGAAAGCCTGCAACAAAGAACTTCTTTAATCTGTCACAAAGCTGGGTTTGAAGCGTGGTACAATGTAACAACTATTTCATCTGCATTGTTTTCATCAGAAGTACTCAGGGCTTAAAAAAAATATGTTTAGCTTTTACGTGTGAAAATAAAGTTGGCAAGATACCCTGCATTCTCCTTTCTGGTGGAAAAAGTGTATAGCACCTGGTATTCCCAGGCACTCTCCCATCCAAGTACAAACCAGGCCTGACCCTGCTTAGCTTCTGAGGTCAAATGAGATCAGGCGTACAAGGGTGGTGTGGCCGTAAGCCAAAAACTTGCAACAAACTACTTCTTTAAACTCTCACAAAGCTGGGTTTAAAGCGTGGTCAGATGTTACAACTATTTCTTCTGCATTGTTTCCATTACGAGTACTCACTATTTCTAAATATTTTTAGCTTTTAGGTGTGAAAATAAAGTTGGCAAGATACCCTGCATTATCCTATCGGGTGGAAAAAGCTTACAGCACCTAGTATT